>OU696573.1:5456917-5589417 GCA_916048095.2 Sacculina carcini
CGTGTAGGCATCAGTGTCGTTCATACTGCACCGAAACACATAGTCCATACACACGGCAAGTAAATATGGCGCCAGTGTGTCACCTTGTAGCACTCCCGAGTGTGTGGTGAATGTGTCTGTGTCGCGGTCCGCTGTACGTACGAACGCCTGTGAATCAGTGTACAACGACATTATAGCACTGACAATTGACTGTTCGACGCCGTAGCACAGCAGGATGTTTTGCAGAGCTGTACGATCGACACTATCGAAAGCCTTGGAAAAGTCGATAAAAACGATACATAGGGTTTTTCTTCTGGCCAGACAAGTGTCGATGCACACTCGGAGTGCGGCAATTTGCTCAGTTGTACTGCGATGCGGGCGGAAGCCTGATTGAAGAGTCAGCAGCAGACATTCCATGCCCTGCCTCAGTCTGAGCAGCAGCACTCTGTTGCACAATTTGGCTGCTGCTGACAGGAGCGATATCCCCCGAAAGTCAGACATTGATGTGGTGGTTGCCTTCTTGGGAATCGGCACTATGCACGCGACTCGCCACTCGTCCGGAGGTGCTGCATTGGCGATCACATAATTTATGGTGGGAACAAGAAGGTCACACATTCTATCAATGCGCCACACGTCGGTCGGTACTCCGTCTCTGCCAGACGCTCTGCCCAGCTTCATGTTGCGAGCAGCAGCAAGCAGCTCGCTTGAAGACGCTGGAGTGCAGTTCACCAGCGCAGCAGGCGGAAGTGGAGCAGTTAACGACGGCAGTGTGCTGTCAATCAGTTTTGCGGCCGCATACACCGACGAAAAATATTCTTTTGCGGCCACAAGACTTTTTGACACTCCTTCGCAGCTAATATAGTTGGAGTTCTATGTTTTCGGCCGGTGAGTTGATCTATGCACCGCCAAATTGCAGTGCCGCTGCCGGCTGTATGATGCTCGCTCAACTCAGCCACCACATCATTGATCGTCTCGTTGCGGCGCCTCTCATACGTCGACTGCAGGTGGAGCTCCATTCGATGGCGCTCTGCAGGGGCTGCTGACAGCACTCGCCGACGAGCCGCCAGGACCTGCGCGTTGTCCGCCCACAAACAGACACGACGTTGAGTGGGACAACGAGGCAGTACAGCTTCCGCCGCACCGTGTTCGGCGTTCAACAGGCAGTTGTACGTGCCGTCTCCTTGCCGGTGTTTGTTGATCACCATGCCGGTGAAACGTCGCTTGGTCGCCAGGTTTTGTAGGGAACGCCAATCAGGAGGACGTTGTTTTCCTGCGCCTGTCCTCGAAAAAAGCCACATACGTGTCTGCAGCGAGCACATTAACAACGAATGATCTGAAGGGACGCACTTGGGACGGATACATTTGAGCCCTTTCACGATAAGTCTCCAGTAAGACATAATAAATATGTAGTCCAGCCGTGCTTTTCGTCTGCCTGGTCCGTTGAAAGTGATCAAACGGCTCCTCCGTTGTCTCATAAAGCCGCTGATTGGAGACAGGTCAGAGCTGCAGACGAAGTCCTCGACAGCGTCAGTGTGTGCCGACACAGCTTGTACATGACAGTGGCAGTTGTTAGTGGCCTTTTTCAAGTCGGCGTTGAAATCGCCGAGTACGACGGCAACGTCTCTCTTTGGCACCAATTCAAAGATGCTTGTGATTGCATCTGTGCACTCCTTTCAATCGTTTAAAGATGATGCACAAGCAGTTGGGAGATAACAGTTTACAACATGTAGGCGTCCCTGTTTCAGTTGAAAGGTCGCCGTCAGTATTCTGGAGTGCTGAGACTTGATGTTGAGATGCAGCGCCGGCATCGTCTGCGACATGAGAAAACCGACCCCACCGCCGCCAGTATCTGACGTAGACGTCATCCAGAAACTCCAGCCACATCCCACATCAAGTGTGTGTACCGTGTCAGTAGTTGTAGAGGTAAGACGTCTGCGATGTTCCTGCACGGTGATGATGTCGATGTTCAAATCACAGGCAAGGCGCGCCAACTCAGCTACTCTGTCGTTTCCGGTCAGAGTTCTGGTGTTGCATGTGGCGATGGCGATTGCAGGGGCTCGTTGAGCCTCACGGCCTCGGTTGGCAGACCGCAGGTCCGTCGTTTGTGGAGATGGATGGGCAGATTTGACTTTCCGCCCATGCGGACGTGTACGTTTTCCCCGATGTGACATCCGGAACCAAGCCGCGTATTCAAACGTTCACACATATACATGCACACGTACACACATACACACATATATACACACACACATATATACTCACACACATATATATAGACAGACACACACCCACACGTACACACGTCTGAGAGGAGACGAACGGACGCACGCACATGCGCTCAAAGGACCAGGCACACCTGTGGCGCGTAGCGCATAGCGCGACAACACGATCAATCACTCGATTTACCTCGAACTGCCTCGTATTTAAACCCGCCCGTCGTGCGGAACTATGAATATAATATAATGAATCAAAAAGCAAAAAGCTTATCCAATAGAAAAATATAAATTTGTAAATTCTTGTTTTAATTATTGACGAAGTTTTTTTCCTCAACACTGCTCCAGTTCACACCCATCCTTCGTGTGTAGTAATTCAGAAGTGTAACACTGTCAAAACAATGAAACCTTCTGTCATCTCTATAATTCCAGGTTAATGCTTCCGCTAAAACAGCATAAGTTGGCATTACATGATATTGCAACCCATATCCTTATGCAGCTTATGCTTATGCAACTTGAAATTAAACCAATTAAATTACACAGTTAAATTCAGTAGTTTACTTTGTTCCCAGTAGCATTTTACCCGCCCGTCGTGTGGAACTTTATTGAGGACAATAAAGCCTTTATATTCAGTATAGTGTAGCATTAATTAAACTGTACGCAATAAAACCACACCATCCATGCTTGGAGCTAATATGATGCATTCTTAATTGTGATTGGGCTTCAGTGAAATTTACTCGGTGTATATTCCTGTGTAATCGCAAGTGCGCATAATAGCTGTCAAATTGGCAATATGTCCTTTTGACTTTACACCGCCGTAACTTCCTTCAAATACACTTTAGAAAATTCCAAATTATACCGTATTGTAGAAATTTTTTTTTCTAGCACGATGGTATAAATTATTTCTATGTATAACAAATAGTTACTGAGAAATGGTAGAAAAATGAATTAATCTTAGTCGCTCGGTGTTCAAGCGTAATTTTGGATGTATTTGAGAATTTGGCCAATTTTACACGTTTTTTGTATCATTTGTGGGTATAAATTATAGCTCATCTTGTAGAACACAAAATTATCTACACAGTAGTATATTCCTGTGTAATCGCAAGTGGGCATAATAGCTGTCAAATTGGCAATATATCCTTTTGACTTTACACAGCCGTAACTTCCTTCAGATATACTTTGGAAAATAACAAATTATACCGTATTGTAGAAAAAAAAATTTCTAGCACGATGGTATAAGTTATTTCTATGTATAACAAATAGTTACTGAGAAATGGTAGAAAAATGAATTAATCTTAGTCGCTCGGTGTTCAAGCGTAATTTTGGATGTATTTGAGAATTTGGCCAATTTTACACGTTTTTTGTATCATTTGTGGGTATAAATTATAGCTCATCTTGTAGAACACAAAATTATTCACACAGTAGTATATTCCTGTGTAATCGCAAGTGGGCATAATAGCTGTCAAATTGGCCATATATGCTTTTGACTTTACACAGCCGTAACTTCCTTCAGATATACTTTGGAAAATAACAAATTATACCGTATTGTAGAAAACAAGATTTCTAGCACGATGGTATAATTTATTTTAATATGTGACAAATAGTTCTTGAGAAATAGGTAGAAAAATGAATTAATTTTAGTCACTCGGTGCTCATGTGTAATTTTTGATGTATTTGCGAATTTTGCCAAGTTTACACGTATTTTGTATCATTTGTGGGTATTAATTATAGCTTATCTTGTAGATCACAAAATTATCTACACAGTAGTATATTCATGTGTAATCGCAAGTGCGCATAATAGCTGTCAAATTGGCAATATATCCTTTTGACTTTACATAGCCGTAACTTCCTTCAGATATACTTTGGAAAATAAAAAATTATACCGTATCATGTATAATGCATAACATAATTTTTGTGAATTTGGTTTCTTACAATGGTTGACGATGTGTTATCACTGCTTGATAAAGCCGTAAGGCGAAACGTTGTGGTAAAAAAATACATACTTGTGTCTGAAGAAGTTCAACTTCAACTTATATCATGTACATATATGTATATCTATATATATATATATATATATATATATATATATATATATATATATATATATATATATATATATATATATATATATATATATCTATATATATAAAAGAGAACCTCTGTGTGTGTGTCTGTGTGTGTGTGTGTCTGTCTGTCTGTCCCACTCTCCTTGGTCCATTTTCTATTAGCTGCTACTCGGCCATCACTTAGCGTACCCGCTAAAAATTTGTACGGAAATTTTCTTGTCTACACTTTACAGAAAATTTTTAAATTTAAAAATGAATCCAAAAAAAGTTATAGCGGTGAAAAGACAAAATTAACCCTAAAAAATGCGAAAATTTTGGTCAATTTTCTGAAGACTACTCCTCCTAAACCAGCAATGGTATAACTATAAAAAATATACGACTGTGTAGAAAATTTTCTGTTCTACTCAACGAAGCTTAATTTACACCCGAAAATTGAATAAAAAACATGAAAAATGAAAACAAATTCAATCTACATTCAACATTTTATTAAAACTCCATGTCCGATTTTCTATACTTTTTTCTCTATTTCTCAAAAACTAATTATCACACATCTAAATAAATAATACCATCATGCTGGGAATTTTGTTTTCTACAACACGGTATAATTTTTAATTTTCCAAAGTGTATTAAAATAAAGTTACGGCGGTTTGAAGTGTAAATGACAAAGTCAAAAAGGCAAAATTAGCACAAAAAAACGTGAATATTTTGGTCAATATTTCGCTATCTTTTCCTCATAAACCAGCAATGGTACAGCTATAAAAATTATAGTATTGTGTAAATAATTTTGTGTTCTACAAGAAAAGTTATAATTTATGCCCACAAATGATACAAAAAACGTGTAAATTTGGCAAAATTCTCAAATTCGTCCAAAATTACACTTGAACACCGGGTGACTAAAGATAATTCATTTTTCTACCTATTTCTCAGGAAATATTTGTCGCACATTAAAATAAATTATACCATCGTGCTAGAAATCTTGTTTTCTAGAATACGGTATAATTTGTAATTTTCCAAAGTGTATCTCAAGGAAGTTACGGCGGTGTAAATTCAAAAGGACATATTGCCAATTTGACAGCTATTATGCGCACTTGCGATTACACAGGAATATACTCTTGTGTAGATAATTTTGAGTTCTACAAGATAAGCTATAATTTATACCCACAAATGATACAAAAAACGTATAAAATTGGCAAAATTCTCAAATACATCCAAAATTACACTTGAACACCGGGCGACTAAAATAAATACATTTTTCTACTATTTTCCAGTAACTATTTGTTACACATGAAAATAAATTATACCATTGTGCTGGAAATTTTGTTTTCTACAATGCAGTATAATTTGTAATTTTCCAAAGTGTATCTGAAGGAAGTTATGGCGGTGTAAAGTCAAAAGGACATATTGTCAATTTGACAGCTATTATGCGCACTTGCGATTTCACAGGAATATACACCGATTAAATTTCACTGAAGCCCAATCACAATTAGGTTTGTATCATTAGCATTAGCATTAGCTCATTAGCTCATTAGCACATTAGCTCCAAGCATGGATGGTGTGGTTTTATTGCGTACAGTTAAATTAATGCTATACTATACTGAATATAAAGGCTTTATTGTCCTCAATATTTACACATGAATTGTTCCGCACGACGGGCGGGTAAAATGCTACTGGGAACAAAGTAAACTACTGAATTTTACTGTGTAATTTAATTGGTTTTATTTCAAGCTGCATACGCTTAAGTTGCATAAGGATATGGGTTGTAATATCATGCAATGCCAACTATATGCATATGCTGTTTTAGCGGAAGCATTAATCTGGAATTATAGAGATGACAGAAATTTCATTGTTTTGATAGTGTAACGCTTAGACTCCACAAGTATACAAACACCGGCCACGGCGTTGAACAGAATAAGAATGTATTGCATTTCCTGCGGGCTTATATAGGGTCGGTCAGGTCATGTCGTGTCATCAGTTGATTGGTCCACGTCAGCAGTAACACGGTCAAACATACAGGACAAATCCGTCAATACACAAAGCGCGTAACATTACATTAATTTACAAACATTAATTAAAGCGATGATTCATAAAAACATAATATTCAAACGTAATTAAATTAAATGATCACAAATCAATTCATAAAAAAAAGAACAAACAGCCGCAGCTCACACACTCTCGATGAGGGATGCCAATTCAGACCAATCTGGGTCACAAATTGTTGCCACTCACTATAGGACTCCCCCTACCAGAGCGGAGCTGGGCGATAGACGGACAAGGTACATGATACATAAGATACACGAGAGAATACACACGGCGTACGTTTACGCACTGCACCAGCTGATTACACATACAAACTAATGGTGATGACGGTGATGAGGATCATGATGATGAAGAAATGATGATAAGGACATATGTATAACAAATATATAACAATAAACACTATATGAATTATTGCACAATAACATCAGCACGCAGGAAGCAGCAGTGAACGACGTGCGCCCCACTGTACTACACAGGCCTACTCTGGCATACAGCAGATATACGGAGTAGCCCGTCCAGAGACGTGAGACGTGGGTGTTAAAGGTATACAGGAATAAACCTAGAAATATAAATGGAGACAATGCGACAAATGTAACAAAATCAGCAATGGACGGAACACGAAAAACTATAGAGATAAGTCAAATCAAAACGTCAGTCTCGAAATCAAGGGTATGGTCAAGAATAGTCAAAGTCTGGGTCTACCTTAAACCGGACTTTCCGACCTGCCCGGGTGGTCTTCTGTGGTGGCGGCTGCGGTGGCAGCTGTGGTGGCGGAGAGGCACGAGGCGCCGGTACAGGGGTGGGAGGCGGGGCGGTTGCAGTGCTCGGAGCTGGTGTAGGAGGTGCTGACGGCGCCAGTCTGGCGGCAGACACTGCGGCTGGAACGACGGCCGGTTTGAGGCGGTCGATTGACACAGTCTCCGACCCGCCAGCTGGTAGGGCGATCTTGAACAACTTCGGAGACCTCGAAACGACGCGGAACGGACCGCGGTAAGGCGCCTCTAGCGGTCTTCGCACTCGGTCCACACGAACCCACACCTGCTCACAGGACATCAGCTTAGCCGGCACATAAGACGGAGACGTACCGTGCACTGTACCGGCCGACATGCTGTGGAAATCCACCTCCTGCATCCTCCGGTCCAACTCCATCACAAACTGGTGCTGCGTCCTGGTCGAGACGGTGTCGCCCGTCGGGACTCTGGGACACAGCAGGTATACGCCAGTGACAGCTGTGAAAGGAGAAATACCTGACTCAGTCGGCAGCAGTCGCACACCCAGCATCACCACCGGCAGTGACGAGAGCCAGTCCTGTCGCCGAGCTGTTGAAGCTGTTTTTATCACCCGATGGAGTCTTTCCACGAGGCCGTTTGACTGCGGGTGGTATGCCGTAGTCCTCACACGGTGGAAACCGACCAGGGCGGAAAGTTCACGGAACAGCTCCGACTCGAACTGGGTACCGCGGTCAATCACCACACGAAGTGGCACACCAAACCGGGATACCCAGTGGTACATGAAGGCCTCAGCGACGGACGCGGCAGAGATTTCCGTCAGCGGCACGGCCTCGGACCAACGGCTGGCTCTGTCGATACAGGTTAACAAGTAGCGGTAGGGTGTCGACTGCAGGTGGTAGCGCGACGTGGCCGGCGGCAGCGGTCCCACTATGTACAAGTGGACGCACTGGAAGCGTGTACTTGGAACGTCGAATTCTGTCCGTGGCGACTTGGTGTGCCTGGTTATCTTGGCCTGTTGGCACGCGGTGCAGGCGCGGACCCACGACTTGATATCTGACTCCATCTTCGGCCAGACATACCGAGATTTTATCATCTTGACACTGGCCGCAATACCTGGGTGGCACAGACTGTGCATTTGATTGAACACAGGTAAGCGGCACTTCTCGGACAGGAACGGTCTGGGGTGTGGAGTCGACAGGTCACACAACAACGGAAGATCTCCTGACGTCTTCACAGGCGTCAGCGAAGCAGCAGCAGTCTGGGTCTCAGTGTCATCTGCTTGTGTACGTGCGATGGCCGGCAGGTCGCAGACATCGATTTCGACAGCGTTGATGCTGCGTGAAAGACAGTCCGCGACCATGTTGTCAGCGCCCTTGATGTGCTGCACATTCGACACGTACTCGGTGATGTACGACCAGTGGCGCTGCTGACGGTCAGACTTGGCCACGTTGGGACTGCTGAAGGCTGACACCAGCGGCTTGTGGTCGGTCAGCAGCGTCACCGATCGACCCTCCAGGTGGTGCCGGAAATGCAGCACGGCGTAGTAGGCGGCCAGCAGCTCGCGGTCGTACACTGAGTACTTCCTTTGCGCCACGGACAGCTTCTTTGAGAAGAAAGATACCGGTTGTGGGCTGCCGTCGACCATTTGATGCAGGGCCGCGCCGGCGGCCGTGGACGAGCAGTCGGTGACGAGCTGCAGGTGTGAGAACTTGGGCAGCGGATGTGGAAGAGTGCACGCGTTCTCCAGCGCCTCCTTGATAGCGACGAATGCCGCTCTCTCTTCGTCATCCAACGTGAGGGACTTGGCGTTGGGCTGCATCTTGGTCCGTTTCGAGAGTGGATGGACTATCTTGGCGAAACTCGGAATCATTCGCCTGTAAAAACCCACCATTCCGAGAAAACTTCGGAGAGAGGCAGAATCCGAAGGTGCTGGGAAATCGCTGATGGCGGCGATCTTGGCGTCCGGAGGGCGAACTCCGTCAGCTGTGATATTGTGGCCCAGGAAGTCGATGCTCGTCTGGAAGAACGAGCACTTCTCTAGGGACAGGCGGAGGCCATACTGTTCGAAGACCTCAAACACAGCTGACAGGTCGCCCTTGTGCTGCTCCTGATCCCGCGAGAAAACCAGCACATCGTCCAGGTAAGCTAACGTACAGTCCAGGTGCCCAAGAACGCTGTTGATCAGCCGCTGGAAGGTGGCGCCGGCGTTGCGCAGCCCCAGCGGCATGAACATGTACTCGAAGAGCCCGAACGGAGTGACGACGGTGGTCTTCGGAATGTCGTCCTCGTTCATAGGCACCTGGTAGTACGCCTGCAGCAGGTCCAGCTGGGAGAACACCGCCATGCCCGCCAGCCGCGCCGACAAGTCCTGCAAGTGCGGGAGAGGGTACCTGTCTGGTACCGTGCGGGCGTTAAGCGCACGATAGTCGCCCGTGATGCGCCACTCACCGGGGGTCTTCTTGGCGACCATGTGGAGCGGAGGAGACCACGGCGAGTTAGATCGACGGACGATACCGGCCTCGATGAGGTGGTCGAAGGCTGCTTTTGCGGCGGCCTCTTTGTCGGGTGTGAGTCGACGTGGGCGAGCGAAAACAGGGGCCACACTGCCGGTATCAATGTTGTGATGGACGGGCATCACAGTCCGGCAGTTTACCTCACGCGGTGAGAGCAGCGGCGAATGTTGAGTCAGCAGCGAACGGACATACGCCGGCAGGAGACCCAAATCATTCACCACCAGGCCCACGTGTTGCTCACGGCTGGCGGTGGCAGGCGCTCTCAACGTTGTCGTGGCGTCGCGGATGCAGCTGTTGCGACAGTCGATGATGAGTTCAAAGTGTCGAAGGAAATCGTGGCCGAGCAGAGGGTAAACAGAGTCCGACACGACGAACGTCCACGTGAAGGTGCGTCGCAGCTTCGGCACGGCGATCTGCAGTCGGGCCTCGCCATGAACCGTCATGGGCTGGTCGTTGGCTGCAGAAATACGGACCGAAGTAGGACACAGAGAGGACCTGTTCACCATGCTCGGCGGGACGATGGAGATTCCGGCGCCGGTGTCCACCACGAGCTGTACCCAGCGTCCACCAGCACGGGCTACAACTGTTAGAAGCGGCAGGCCTGATAGTGCAGCCACCATAGCCTGCCGCTCTAGTTTTCCGGCTGGCGCTGCGGAGACGTGGAACGAGACGCAGGGAGCGACGACGGCTCCAACGTGACGACAGTGCGTTTGTCCGGCCACGTACACCACGGCTTACACGTTCTAGCCTCGAGGCCGTAGAAGTATTGGTTAAGACAAACTTTGGGTCGCTGGCCTCTGCGGAACGGCCTCGGTCCACGTCCACTCGGTCCACGCTGGTAGTTGGCCGGTTGTTGGTAGTTGGAGGTGTTGAGGACTGCGAACGGTTGTGCTGACTGGTAGGACCTGGCGAGAGGCATCAGGTCGTCCGCTAACTCCGCCAATTGGTCGAGAGACAGGGTCGTCTTTGCTGCCAGGACAGGACCGATGGATGGCGGCAGAGTTTGGGTGAATTTGTGACGAATGAGGTCGTCCGAGGCTCCCACTCTGCGCGCCTGGGTCTGCAGCTCGCACATCAGCGCCGAAGGTTTGCCGGATAACGTCGCCTTCGCCATCAGCTCCTCGAAGAGTTCCGTCTTGGTGCGCTCGAAGATCCTGAGGACCTCAGCTCGGAGCAGCGTGAAATTCTCCGAGTCCAGCACACTGGCGGCGAGCCGTCTGATGACGTTGGTCGGCAGCGCTGACATGGCATGATGAAACTTGGTCGACTCGACCGTCACGCGGCTCAGCTTGAATTGAGACGCCAGCACCCTGAACCACGCCTCAGCGTCCGTTTCGACAAACTGCGGTGGTTTGACTGAGACGTGGTGGATACCGGCGTCCTCAGTGGCGGCGTCCTCGGCGTCGGCACGATGCGGTGTGGGCATGGGATACTCCGTCTCCATGATGAGGGTGAAATGATGTGGATGAATGTGATAGCACGATAATGTGACGCAAAATGAGGGCAATGAAAATTAAATAACGGAGAAAATGACCAGAGGATAAGTAAGCAGCGAAAATACAGATAACGGAATTGAATATGAACCAATAATATGAAAATAAAATGATTGAACGTCGTAGGGTCACCACTTGTAACGCTTAGACTCCACAAGTATACAAACACCGGCCACGGCGTGGAACAGAATAAGAATGTATTGCATTTCCTGCGGGCTTATATAGGGTCGGTCAGGTCATGTCGTGTCATCAGTTGATTGGTCCACGTCAGCAGTAACACGGTCACACATACAGGACGAATCCGTCAATACACAAAGCGCGTAACATTACATTAATTTACAAACATTAATTAAGGCGATGATTCATAAAAACATAATATTCAAACGTAATTAAATTAAATGATCACAAATCAATTCATAAAAAGAAAGAACAAACAACCGCAGCTCACACACTCTCGATGAGGGATGCCAATTGAGACCAATCTGGGTCACAAATTGTTGCCACTCACTATAATAGTATTACACTTCTGAATTACTACACACGAAGGACGGGTGTGAATTTTAGCAGTTTTAAGGGAAAAAACTTCGTCAATAATTAAATTAAGAATTGACACATAAATATTTCCTATTGGATAAGCTTTTTGCTTTTTGATTCATTATATTTTATTAATAGTTCCGCACGACGGGCGGGTTTAAATACGAGGCTGTTTGAGGGAAAATATTTTGCCACATCTAAAATAAAAACATTCATATTTAGACTTTTCTATTGTTTAAGACTTTTTATCGGTTTACTTTTTCTTTTTTAGTTTCTAATCGTTTTTTATTAATTCAATATTTATTTTACTTTATATATTGTTCTGCACAACGGGCGGCTTTTGATGCTAGATGGTGATGTTGAGTTATAAATATATTTTGAAAACATTATGATAAAAAATTAGTCATTTTTCATTGTTTTGTGTCAGAGTTCTGAATTATTCAGCACGACGGGCAGGTTTAAATAGGATTTTTTTGTGTTTACTCTTTTCTTTATTAATTCATATTTATTTTCTCTTATGAATTGAATACAAATTTAATAGTATGAACTGTTTCGCACGACGGGCGGGTTTACATGGTAGAATTTTCATTGTTTTGTACGTGTTAGTGTTCTGAATTATTCCGCACGACGGGTAGGTTTAAATATGAGGTGGATTAAGGGATAATATATTGTCAAATTTATAATTAAAATATTCACATTTAGAGTTTTTATTGGTGAACGTATTTACAGGTTAAATTTTTTGCTTTTTAATTTTTATACAGTTTATTCTATGGATTGAATATGCATTTTATTTCATGAATTGTTGAGCACGACGGGCGGGCTTCAATATGAGGCGGGTTAAAGGAAAATAGGTTGTCAAAATACAAATAAAAATAATTAAATTTAGACTTTTCAATTGAGTAAGATTATAATGAGTATATCTGTTTTCTTTTTTAATTTGCAATATGTTTATGAATTAAATTTGAATTTTATTTTATGAATTGCTCTGCACAACTGGCGGGTTTCAATGCTACACGGTGATGTAATGTTAAATAATATTTTGGAAACATTATGATGAAAAAGTGTAGTCATTTTTCATTGTTTCGTGTCTGAGTTCTGAATTATTCAGCACGACGGGCATTTTTAATTATTAGGCAAACTATTTTGTGAAAATATATATAAAAATATAGAAATTTAGACTTTTTATGGGTTTACTCCACTCTTTTTTAATTCATATTCCTTTTCTCTTATGAATTGAATACAAATTTAATAGTATGAAATGTTTCGCACGACGGGCGGGTTTACATGTTGGAATTTATACTATTTATACTATTTTGTGAAAATAAATATGAAAATATAGAAATTTAGACTTTTTATGGGTTTACTCCACTCTTTTTTAATTCATATTCCTTTTCTCTTATGAATTGAATACAAATTTAATAGTATGAAATGTTTCGCACGACGGGCGGGTTTACATGTTGGAATTTTCATTGTTTGTTACGTGTTTGTGTTCTGGATTATTCCGAAAAATGGGTGGGTTTATATATGAGGCGGGTTGAGGGAAAATATTAAGTCAAAATAAAAATAAAAATATTCACACTTGGAAGTTTCTATTGAGTATAAGACACTTATGAGTATAAGACACTTATGAGTTTTCATTTTCTTTTTTAATTTGGAATATTTTTTATGCATATGAATTTTTATGAAGATTAATTCCATTTTATGAATTCCTCCGCACAACGGGCGGGTTTTAATGCTAGTCTATATATATAAAAGAGATCCTCTGTGTGTGTGTGTGTGTGTGTATGTGTGTGTGTGTGTCTGTGTGTTTGTCCCACCCTCCTTGGTCAATTTTCTATCAGCTGCTACTCGGCCATCAATTGGTGTATTCGCTAACAATTTATACCATCACGTTGGAAATTTTCTTGTCTACACTTTGCGTTAAATTTTAATTTTAAAAATAATACCAAAAAGTTATGGCGGTGAAAAGACAAAATATACCCTGAAAAATGCGATAATTTTGGTCAATATTCTGCAGACTACTCCTCCTAAATTAGCAATGGTACAACTATAAAAATTATACCACTGTGTAGAAAATTTTCTGTTCTACTAAACAAGTTATAATTCATGCCCAAAAATTGAATATAAACATGTAAAATGGAAAAAAATTCAATCTACATTCAAAATTTCATTTATACTCCAGGTGTCCGATTATATTTAGTTTTTTCTCTATTTCTCAGCAACTAAATATCACACATCTAAATTAATAATACCATCATGCTGGGAATTCCTTTTCTACACCACGGTACAAAGTTAAATTTTGCAGAGTGTATTAAAAAAAAGTTATGACGATGTTAAGTCAAAATGACAAAGTCAAAAAGGCAAAATTAGCACTGAAAAACGCGAATATTTTTGTCAATATTCCGCTATCTATTCCTCATAAATCAGAACAGTTAGAGCTATAAAAAGTATATTATTGTGTATAAAATTTTGTGTTCTACAAGAAAAGATATAATGTATACCCACAAATGATACAAAAACGGTGTAAAATTGGCAAAATTCTCAAATACATCCAAAATTGCACTTGAACACCGGGCGACTAAAATTTATTCATTTTTCTACCTATTTCTCAGTAACTATTTGTCACAAGTTAAAATAAAATATGCCATCGTGCTGGAAATTTATTTTTCTACAATGCGGTATAATTTACAATTTTCCAAAGTGTATCTGAAAGAAGTTACGGCGGTGTAAAGTCAAAAGGACATATTACCAATTTGACACCTATTATGCGCACTTGCGATTACACAGGAATATACACCGATTAAATTTCACTGAAGCCAAATCACAATTAAGAATGCATCATATTAGCTCCAAGCATGGATGGTGTGTTTTTTGCGTACAGTTTAATTAATGCTACACTATACTGAATATGAAGTCGTTAATGTCCTCAATATTTACACATGACTAGTTCCGCACGACGGGCGGGTAAAATGCTACTGGGAACAAAGTAAACTACTGAATTTTACTGTGTAATTTAAGTGGTTTAATTTCAAGTTGCATACGCTTAAGTTGCATAAAGATACGGGTTGTAATATCATGCAATGCCAACTATATGCATATGCTGTATTAGCGGAAGCATTAATCTGGAATTATAGAGATGACAGAAAGTTTCATTGTTTTGATAGTGTTACACTTCTGAATTACTACACACGAAGGACGGGTGTAAATTTGAGCAGTGTTGAGGGAAAAAACATCGTCAATAATTAAAACAAGAATTTCATCAATTTTCTTTGTGTTTGTTTCGTGTTTGAGTTCTGAATTATCGCGCACGACGGGCAGCTATAAATATGAGGCGGGTTGTGGAAAAACATGTTTTCTAAATTGAAACACTAATTTCACATTTAGACTTTTATATTGGCTAAAACTTTCCTATGGGTTTGTATTTGTTTTTCAATTTGCACTAATTTTTTATGAATTTAATATTAATTATATTTTATAAACTGTTCCGCACGACGGGCGGGCTTAAATGTATCTATAAAAAGTGGGTTTAAATGATAGCGAGGTATATGATATTTTGCTAGCAGTAAATATTCTAGCGATAAAAGTAGAATAGCTCTTAAGAAAATGATGGTGGAGAATGATGTGAACCTTTAAATATATTTTGCGATCTGATGATATATGTATTAGGAATAATGCGTAGCAGAATATAGATTGCATAATATAATATCGGCTGTAATATCAAGGGCTGTAATATCGGTGTAATCCAAAAAATAACAACTGTATGAATATGATGCATATGAGTAATATTTCATTTCATTTATTGAGTCATTTGTAAAGCGCAATACACACATCATGTCTCAATTGCGCAAATATAAACATTACACACCACATACATTCATGTACAATCACATGCATATTCAAGTATATGTTTCGTATTTACAAAACAGGACAATACAATACAGGCAGAACACAGACACACGCACACACACGTACATGCGCCCATCAGCAAATACCTTACGGTTCATCAAGATAGCGATGACACTAATCTTACAGGGAATTCAGCCAGGTACTACCTGTACTGAGCGCACGAAAACATCATACATCACAAACACACCGCACACCACATATACACAATGTATATACAATGATGACATGTAGACGTAAACAGTATTGACAAGTCGAAACAGTATTGAGGACGCAGTCACGCTGTCAATCAAAGAACCCACGCAGTGGGGACAGCGTGGACCCTCACACATACACACACACACACACACACACACACACACACACACACATAAAAACACACACATGCACACATACACGCTCACATGCACAGGTTGGGTATAAGAGTACTTACATACGCACAAATTCAAAGGAAACCGACACAGCGTGGACAGTCGTACACACACACACGCATACACTCACACACACGTACAAATACAAAGATCCAGCATAGATATAAATATATACGAAACCCCAACCAAACGCACACTCAGATAACACAATACATTTTCTATACATGTAGCAACTGTATTAACAATCGTTAATATGCAAAATTTACACCGTGTACTCAGGTTTAATGAGGAGTTTTTCGCGGTCATAAGATTTTTCCAATAAATATTTCTTAAGTCTACTTTTGAAAAGTGAGAGAGAGTGAGATCCCCTAATGAACTGTGGCAACTTATTGTACAACCTGGGGGCCATATACTGAAAGCAGCGGTTATAGTGCGAGTGTCTAGAGGGAAATGCAGGTTCGTAAAGAAATTTTTTGAGTATTTTGGCGCAAATCATAATCTGGTGAAATTTGTTTGAAAGATAGCAGGTCTTGTAGATAGGCAGGTGTTTTATTTACAAGGACAGAGTGAACTATACAAAGCAGGTTGTACTCAATATCAGCCTTGACCGGAAGCCAGGCTAGTTTGATTAAATATTTCACCAGAGAAGTGCGTCTAGGCAGGTTGAACACAAGACGACACGACCTGTTCATCACACTCTGTAGTTTCCGCAGAGTTCGGTGGTTAATATTCAGTAGAAGGGCAGAGCAATACTTAATCCTATTCAAAATGAGACAATCCACAAGTTTTTTTGCAGCATTTACAGTCAAAAATTTCCTTATATAATACACTCTACGTATGTGATAATTACAATTACGCACCAGCGCAGATACATGAGGCTCGAATGTTAACAACCTGTCTAGCGTTACACCGAGATGTTTGGTGGTTTCAGCCAGATCAAGCTCATTGCAGAGAGAACCGTTCAATTGCTCTTTCGTTATGGCGAGAAATTTGGTCTTTTCCTCATTCAGCTTTAGGTGCTTGGAGGCTGCCCAGGTGTTAATTAGCTTGCAGTATATTTTCCCTGATAGTGGATACTGCCTGTACATCATCAGAATACTTAAAATACACTAGAATATCATCGGCAAACACTTGATAATTTACAGCATAGTTGTTAAGAACCCGCTTTATGGACAGTATATATACATTATAAAACAAAGGCCCGAGAATGGAGCCTTGAGGAACTCCAGTTTTCAGGGGAAACCACTGGCTTTGAACTCAGAATCACTGTTTGTATGCGATCTGTTAGGTAATCTCGAATGAGCGAGAGTGCACTCCTAGATACACCGCAGTTTGATAAATCTTCCAGCAGCATTTCGTGGCACACAGTATCAAATGCCGCCGAAAAGTCAAGCTGCATGAGAAGCACGTTTTGGCCGCTTAGATGCGCGTTCAAAGAATAGTCATATGTACAGAGCAATGAGGTGGCACAAGAATGATTCCTCCGAAATCCTGACTGTTGTGGCAGGAGAAGAGAGTTATTTTCCAGGAATATATACAGTTGATCGTATATAGCATACTCAAGACGTTTAGACACCCACGGTATTTGTGATACAGGCCGGTAATTACCAAAGGATTCCACGTTTAATCCAGTCTTTTTTAAAACAGGAGTAATAACAGAATTCTTGGAAGCAAGAAATCTACCATGCATGAAACTAGTATTTACAAGGTACAAGACAAAGGGTACAATGAATGATAAATGAGATTTGATAGAGTTAAATTTAATCGGATAGAGAATATTGGATCGCATAGAACTACGATTGATCAATGCTGTACACGAACAATAGTCAATTGGTTGAAAGGATGTAAATGACATTGGATTATGCAATGAAGTATTTACATATCTCATTGGGACCTGAATTGATGCGTGAATTTTATCAATTTTATTTTGAAAAAACAGGCGAAATGTATTAGGCATATCTCGACATTCGTCTCCACTCTACACATTTTCGTTAGAGCTACGCTTATTACCCATCAGTCCATTGAGAGTTCTCCACAGTGCATCCGGTCGTGAGTCCATAATTTTAGTATTAAAATATACCTGTTTTGCTTGTGTAACACCTCGGTTATAAGTTGACCTAGCAAGACAGTAATCATTCCAATCATCTGCAGAAAAACTACGGCGCCAACGGTGTTCAAGCCTTCTTTTTCGTTTTTTGAGCTTACACAGCTGTCCATTAAACCAAGGAGCGGATTGGTGAACATTTATAAGCTTATGTACATACGGGACACACATGCAACGAATATCATACATGCTTCTCTCAAAGTATGGATACAATTCATCAATTGGTAGAGAAGCATAGTTTAAGATATATAATTTTTTACAGAGTTCAAATTTTAATAATTCAGCATCAATACGATTATAATCATAGAAAGATATTTTTGTACACAATTTCACAGGAGGAGTAATATCAAGATTGAATATAATTAAACTATGATCGGAAACGTCCTTATCAATGGGGTCTATCCGCACATCAATGACCGATGCACTTTGAGAGTCGGGGCTAATTACAAGGTCCAAAATGTGGCCATGATCATGTGTAGGGTGGCTCACATGATTTGTCATACCATATAACTGAAGATTATCAAGAAATGCTTGAGAGTGAGCTTTCAGATGAGGTTGATCTAACCAGAAATTGAAGTCCCCACATATATATACATTTTCATAAAACATAGAAGTGAGAATTTCAACCAGGGCGAAAAACTCCTCAATAAACGCTGAGCCAGAAGTATGTCCAGGTCTATATACAGTTAATATACAAAACGTTCGGCTATGATCCGGGTTCTTAATACGAACGCAAACATATTCAAATGTAGTGATAGACAAGGAAAAGGGTATTTTATGTACGACAAAGCGCTTGTTATACACAAAAACTACACCCCCACCTGTTGTATCACGACAATAATGTATGGCTGAGAAACTATCGGGAAGATTGGCAGAAAATGCTGCACTCTCTTCATCCGCTAGCCAAGACTCAGCAATGCAAAAAATATCGATACCGTCATTTAGAATGCTATTTACAAGTGAGGATTTTTTTCGAGCTGACCTCATATTCCAGAAAGCACAGGTTGTTTGTGCTTTTCCCGGACACCGGTTCGAGTGCAGTCATTGCGATATAAAGCATTAATATGAATGAATAGTGGAAGCAATATGAGTAATATGAATAGTGGAAGCATTAACCGGAAATTATGAGATAATATTATGGAAAAAATTCAATTATATACTGAAAAAATTCATTGTTATTTTGTGTTTACATTTCGAAATTATTCCTGACGACGGGCGGGCGGGTTGACTGAATAATATGTCGTCAATTATTAGAATAGGAATATGCAAATTCAGAACAGGAATTTTCTATTCGTATAGATTTTACAATTTTGAGTTTTCTATTAGACTGGTTATTTGAATTTAAATATGTATTACTTTTGTCTTATTAATTTTTCCGCACGACGGGTGGGTTCAAACATTCAATTTTACCGTGTGGAATGAATCCATATACAAAACTCACGGGCTTGACTTCAAGATCCAGACTCACTAATGTAAATGTGACTTGAATGGTTTATAAATATAACGCATTATGCAACAAATGTGAATTTAGCTGCCTTACAGTTTGGTTCCGATACTATATTGGCGGGTTGAGAGAAAAGTATTGGTGGGCCGCGTGTTTGGTACCCCCGGGGGTAGATAATCTCAGTCTTCTGATTACAAATTATGATCGAATCAGAATATTTTATGATCACAAACTAATAAGTTGAATCACCTCAGTCTAGGCTGAGTGGGGTCAAGATGGAATGGTTGGGCTGGATTGGGTAGATATGACTAAGGTTATATTGGGTTTTAATGATAGCGGAAAATATATAAATTTTGCCAATAAATATTTTAGCGGTAAATGTAAGATAGTTATTAAGCAAATGATGTTGGGGAATGATGTTAAGTAATAAATATAGTTTGGAAACATTCTGATGAAAAGATTTCATCATCTTTCATTGTTTGTTTCGCGTTTGTGTACTGAATTATACCACACGACGGGCAGATTTATATATCAGGCGGGTTGAGGGATAATATTTGTCAAACATAAATACAAAAATATTCACATTTTGACTTTTCTATTGTTTAAGATATTTATAGGTTACATTTTTTGCTTTTCAATTTGTATTCATTATATTTTATGGATTTCATATGAATTTTACTGCGTGAATTGTTCCGCACGACGGGCGGGCTTAAAAAATGTTTTTTTAGTTCATTTTTTCAAATGGTTCATTTAAAAAAAAGTAATTAAAAATAAAATAAAAATGCACCGCGGGCAGCAACTATAGACAATAGAACGTCCCCTGTATAATTAATCCATAAACAACATCAATGGATTTGACTTCAAGATCCAGAACGGATCGTGTTCAAGTTCTGAATTATTCAGCACGACGGGCGGGTGTAAAAATGACTAAGGCGGACTGAGGGGAAATATTTTGTCGAAATAAAAATAATTAAGCTTAGAATTTTCAATGGATTAATATTTTTAAGAGTGTACTTTATTTCATTTTTAATTTTCCATATTTTTTATGAATTGAATATGAATTTCATGTTATGAATTGCTCCGCACAACGGGCGGGTTTAATGCTAGTCTATATATATAAAAGAGATCCTCTGTGTGTCTGTCTGTCTGTCCCACCCTCCTTGGTCCATTTTCGATCAACTACTACTCGGCCACCACTCGGTGTACCTGCCAACAATTTATACCATCATGTTGGAAATTTTCATGTCTACACTTTAGGTTAAATTTTTACTTTAAAAAAAAGAAAGTTATAGCGGTGAAAAGACAAAATGAACCCTGAAAAATGCGAAAATGTTGGTCAATATTCTGCAGACTACTCCTCCTAAACCAGCAATGGTACAACTATACAAATTATACCATTGTGTAAAATATTTTCTGTTCTACTCATCAAATTATAATGCATACCCAAAAATTGAATATAAAATATGTAAAATGGAAAAAGATTCAATCTACATTGAAATTTATATTTAAACTCCACGCGTCCGTTTTTCTATACTTTTTTCTCTATTTCTCAAAAACTAATTATCACACATCTAAATACGTAATACCATCATGCTGGGAATTTTGTTTTATACAACACGGTATAATTTTTTATTTTCCAAAGTGTATTAAAAAAAAGTTACGGCGGTGTGAAGTGTAAATGACAAAGTCAAAAAGGCAAAATTAGCACACAAAAACGTGAATATTTTGGTCAATATTTCGCTATATATTCCTCATAAACCAGCAATGATACAGCTATAAAAATTATACTATTGTGTAGATAAGTTTTTGTTCTACAAGAAAAATTATAATTTATACCCACAAATGATACAAAAAATGTGTAAAATTGGCAAAATTCTCAAATACATCCAAAATTACACTTGAACACCGGGCGACTAAAACAAATTCATTTTTCTACTATTTTCCAGTAACTATTTGCTAAAAAAAAAATAAATAATACCATCATGCTGGAAATTTTGTTTTCTAGAACACGGTATAAATTTTAATTTTCCAAAGTGTATTAAAAAAAGTTACGGCGGTGTGAAGTGTAAATGACAAAGTCAAAAAGCAAATTTAGCACAAAAAACGTGAATATTTTGGTCAATATTCCGCTATCTATTTCTCATAAACCAACAATGGTAAACCTGTAAAAATTGTACTATTGTGTAGATAATTTTGTCTTCTACAAGAAAATGTATAATTTATACCCGTAAATGATACAAAAAACGTGTAAAATTGGCAAATATATCAGATACATCCAAAATTGCATTTGAACACCGGGTGACTAATATTAATTCATTTTTCTATCCATTGCTCATGAACTATTTGTCACACATTAAAACAAATTATACCATCGTGCTAGAAATTTTGATTTATACAATACGGTATAAATTATAATTTTCATAAGTGTATCTGAAGGAAGTTACGGCGATGTAAAATTAAAATGTCATGTTGCCAATTTGACAGCTATTATGCGCACTTGCGATTACACATGAATATACACATGAATATACACTGCTCTAATTTCACTGAAGTCCAATCACAATTTACGCACTTGCGATTACACAGGAATATACTACTGTGTAGAGAATTTTGTGTTCTACAAGAAAAGATATAATGTATACCCACAAATTATACAAAAACTGTGTAAAATTGGCAAAATTCTCAAATACATCCAAAATTGCACTTGAACACCGGGCGACTAAAATTTATTCATTTTTCTACCTTTTTTCAGTAACTATTTGTAACACATAAAAATAAATTCTACCATCGTGCTAGAAATCTTGTTTTCTACAATACGGTATAATTTGTAATTTTCCAAAGTATATCTGAAGGAAGTTACGGCTGTGTAAAGTCAAAAAGGACATATTGCCAATTTGACAGCTATTATGCGCACTTGCGATTACACAGGAATATACTAATGTGTGGATAATTTTGTGCTCTACAAGATAAGCTATAATTTATACCCACAAATGATACAAAAAACGTGTAAAATTGTCAAAATTCTCAAATACATCCAAAATTACACTTGAACACCGGGCGACTAAAATTAACTCATTTTTCTACTATTTCTCAGTAACTATTTGTTGCATATAAAAATAAATTATACCATCGTGCTAGAAATCTTGTTTTCTACAATACGGTATAATTTGTAATTTTCCAAAGTGTATTTGAAGGAAGTTACGGCGGTGTAAATTCAAAAGGACATATTGCCAATTTGACAGCTATTATGCGCACTTGCGATTACACAGGAATATACACCGATTAAAATTCACTGAAGCCCAATCACAATTAAGAATGCATCATATTATCTCCAAGCATGGATGGTGTGGTTTTATTGGTTACAGTTTAATCAATGCTACACTATACTGAATAGAAAGGCTTTATTGTCCTCAATATTTACACATTAATTGTTCCGCCCGACGGTAAAATACTACGGTAGTAAAATACTACTGGGAACAAAGTTAACTACTGAATTTTACTGTATAATTTAATTGGTTTAATTTCAAGTTTCATAAGCTTAAGTTGCATAAAGATATGGGTTGTAATATCATGCAATGCCAACTATATGAATATGCTGTTTTAGCGGACGCATAAATCTGGAATTATAGAGATGACAGAAGGTTTCATTGTTTTGATAGTGTTACACTTCTGAATTACTACACACGAAGGATGGGTGTGAACTTGAACAGTGTTGAGGAAAAAACTTCGTCAATAATTAAAACAAGAATTTACAAATTTATATTTTTCTATTGAATAAGCTTTTTGCTTTTTGATTCATTATATTCTATTTATAGTTCCGCACGACGGGCGGGTTTAAATAAGAGGCAGTTCGAGGGAAAATATTTTGCCACATCTAAAATAAAAACATTCACATTTAGACTTTTCTATTGGTTAAGACTTTTTATGGGTTTACTTTTTCTTTTTTAATTTCTAATCATTTTTTATTAATTCAATATTCATTTTACTTTATTTATTGTTCTGCACAAAGGGCGGGTTTTAATGCTAGATGGTGATGTTGAGTTATAAATATATTTTGAAAACATTATGATAAAAAATTAGTCATTTTACATTGTTTTTTGTCAGAGTTCTGAATTATTCAGCACGACGGGCAGGTTTAAATAGGATTTTTTTGGGGTTTGCTCTATTCTGTATTAATTCATATTTATTTTCTCTTATAAATTGAATACAAATTTCATAAACTGTTTATGTTTATTAATGAACTGTTTCGCACGACGGGCGGGTATACATGCTAGAATTTTCATTGTTTTGTACGTGTTAGTGTTCTGAATTATTCCGCACGATGGGTAGGTTTAAATATGAGGTGGATTAAGGGATAATATTTTATCAAATTTATAATTAAAATATTCACATTTAGAGTTTTTATTGGTGAATGTATTTACAGGATAAATTTGTTGCTTTTTAATTTTTATACAGTTTATTCTATGGATTGAATATGCATTTTATTTTATGAATTGTTGAGCACGACGGGCGGGTTTCAATATGAGGCGGGTTAAAGGAAAATATGTTGTCAAAATAAAAATAAAAATAATTAAATTTAGACTTTTCAATTGATTAAGATTTCAATGAGTATGTCTGTTTTCGTTTTTAATTTGCAGTATGTTTATGAATTAAATATGAATTTAATTTTATGAATTGCTCCGCACAACTGGCGGGCTTCAATGCTAGACGGTGATGTTAAGTTATAAAAATATTTTGGAAACATTATGATGAAAAAGTGCAGTCATTTTTCATTGTTTCGTGTCTGAGTTCTGAATTATTCAGCACGACGGGCATGTATAAATATGAGGCGGTTTAGGCCAACTATTTTGTGAAAATAAGTATGAAAATATAGAAATTTAGACTTTTTTATGGGTTTACTCCACTCTTTTTTAATTCATATTCCTTTTCTCCTATGAATTGAATACAAATTTAATAGTATGAACTGTTTCGCACGACGGGCGGGTTTACATGCTAGAATTTTAATTGTTTGTTACGCGTTTGTGTTCTGAATTATTCCGCACAATGGGTGGGTTTATATATGATGCTGGTTGAGGGAAAATATTATGTCAAAATAGAAATAAAAATATTCGCACTTGGACTTTTCTATTGAGTATGACACTTGAGACTTGTATTGAGATTTTTTTGTGAATATTTTTTAGGAATATGAATTTTTATGAATATTAATTCCATTTTATGAATTCCTCCGCACAACGGGCGAGTTTTAATGCTGGTATATATTTATATATATATATATACCTCTCAATATCTTGGGCTATGTCGATATGTATGTGTATGTGTATGCGTGAGTGTATCGTGTGTATATACGAAACTTTTCATACACCCCTCTTATGTCGTCGTATTAGTGTGTGTGTTTTAAGCGCTACTGCATTCGCTGTATCAAACACACATGACTAATTGTACATGTATTGATGTGTTTGTTTATTTGATTTGACATTATGTACTCCTAAATGAAATTGTTCTCCATAAAAAAATAGTTGAAAATTATTGAAATAATATGTGCATCAAAGAGGTGCGGCTCGATGCACTGGTGCTACTTCTATATTGATATTGTTCTTGTTTTCGTATGATGCATGTTATTGTGGCAAAAATATACTTACTCACTTACTTACCTGATGCCACCACATCCGATCATAGCTTCATTTCCTTTGCTTTAAAACATCAAAAACTGGCTAATACACACTCACCAAAAACCTACTATTCACGAGATTACAGAAACTTCGACTCTTCCTATTTCTCTCTCCTAGTTTCTTCTTCTCTCTCTCTAATTATCTACAATTGTATTCCCCTTCAGCCATCTCACACTTCATAAATGAATCTTTGTGTAATACTAATGAGGTACTGTTCCCTCTTCCCGTGACTAAGTCCTCTGTTTAGCCACTTCCGTGGTTAAATTCGGACTTACGCCACTTACGTGCAGAGACCCGTGCCCATGAAAGACGTTGGCGCCGATTTCGCACTGAGTCCAACTGGCTGTCATTTTGCGACGCTAGCAATACTTTTCTTTCCTCTATCGATCTTGCTAAATCTGTATATTATAAAGATGAGCTTTCATCCCGCTCAAATTCTTCTGGCTCCAGGTGGCACCCTGAAATCTATCACCGGTTTTTCCAAATCGGCTCCTTGCTCTATTTCTGACTCATGTTTTTCTTCTTTTTCCGCGATAAACTTATCTTCGCCAGATCAAATCTTCCTTCCTCCTCCCTTCCTCTAACTTTTCTGTCCTCAAATTTTTCCCTCGATGCCTTCTCACCTATCACACCTGCGATGACAGTCAAGCTTCTAAGTATGTTACAAAATTCCAGGTGCCCCTCTGACCCAATCAACTTTCGTGCCCTCTCTGACTCCATCTTACTTCTTGCTCCTTTGCTTACCTATCTTGTAAATACTTCTTTTCTTCATGGTAATTTCCTAGCATCTAAACACGCCATTGTCTCACCTATTCTCATAAAACCTTCCTTTGAATCCTCCATCCCCAGCAATTACAGGCCTATTTATTTGCTTCCTCTGCGTTCCAAGCTCCTTGAATCTGCCATCCTTCCTCAGCTCCGCCCTTCCGGACACTCAACTGAAACTCTGCTCGTCTCTCTGCTTAATGATATACTTGCTTCTTTTTCCGTGGGTAATTCTGTGCTTTTCATTTCGCTTGACTTTTCTTCCGCTTTTGACCTTGTGAACCACTCTATTCTCAGCCAAGATCTACGGCATGACGGACTTTCTTCCTCCGCGCTGTCTCTTTTGTCATCCTATATTGCTGATCAGTCGTTTTCGGTACGCTGTAACTCTGAATATTCATCTTCTTCTCCTATTATTTCGGGTGTTCCCCAATACTCTCTTACCGGTCCTCTTTTGCTTAATCTTTATTTTACTTCTCTTTCTCCGATCCTCGGAACCTATCCTGTATCTTTCCACATTTATGCGGATGATATCCAAATTTACTTCCCTTTTTCGTCGTCTAACATTTATCTCATCGACCAACTTCTCTCCGACATAGCTGCCTGGTCGACCTCCAGAGATTTTCTCTTGAATCCATATAAGACAGAGTATATTTTATTTTACCTCCTAGGATTTCTCCGAACTGTCTTCATTTGTCCCTCTCCGCTCATATTCGTAGCTTGGGCATTGTCTTTGATCCTTCACTTGACTTCTCCAAGCATCTTTCAAACGTTACCCGATTCTGTCGATTCATCTTGCGCCAACTATACCCAATACGCCACACATCGACGAATCGTCAGCACTGCTTCTTGTTAATTCCTTTATCTTATCCCGTCTCGACTATTGCAATTCTCTATTTTTTCACCTACCTCAAAAATATCTTCGCTCCCTTCAGTCAATCATTAACCTTTTCTGTCGATTCGTTTTGCGTCTTCCGCCTAGGACACCTACCTCTGTACATATTCGGCAGCTAGTCTGGCTGCCAGTCCCTTCGAGGATCCATCATAAGCTTTGCTGTCTTGTATATAAACTTCTTCACTCGCCTTATCCTCCTTTCTACTTACTTACCCTCCTACCTTCCAGTCACCGTCCTGTGCCTCTTGTTTTTCCTCCCGCTCTTCATGAGTCAAACTGGTCGGCCAAGTCATTTTACTTTTCTGCTCCCTGTCTTTACAATCAACTTCCTCCTCATGTCCTGAAGCAAGCATCATACTCCTCATTCTCTTCTGCTCTGCACAAATTTTTGCTATCTTTGCCCACACTTCTAACTCATCCATTCCGACAGCACAAAATCTTGTAATCTCAACATTCTTTTTTCTTGGTCACCAGAGTTAATGTATGATGTAATGTGTGTTAATGTGTAAGGTATTTCTTTTGCTGTTTTTATACTCGTTGTTCTCTTTTATTATCATGTGTGTTACTTTTGCTGGCTCATGTATTTTCCCTCTATGAGCTTATACTCCTATATATTGTTAGCACCAGTTTTACTCTTTTACACGCCTCTGCTCTCCTTGGCGTTATATCAAATACATGTTTTGTTTGTTTGTTTGTTTGTAGTCAATTATTGAATAAATTCAATAATTGTCAATGATTAAATACACCGAACATAGTTGAATGTGATGTAATTAACCAATGAGCGAACTTGGAACACTAATACATGATGTATGCCATCCCCCGCGCGCTGACATAATCCACGCCCCTGGATATAGGCAACCAACACATGCCCGATAATATGAATAATTATATCGATCAAATGTCATTGTTTCACCAGCCCCGCCAAAGAAACTGATACCTCTGCTTCTGCTCACTGTGTTCATGGGCATGATGGTAGAGTCTCGGCTAGACTACGCAGGACCAAGTGTGCAAATCGACGTCAAGTAAGATATCACTGTTATGAAATTCAGAGTATGTTGTTTAATATCAACAGTTGACGGATAATATCATCAACAAGAGCAATGTATATTTGCTATAGTACGCAAATATTGACACATGAGCGTAAATTTGAATGAAAACAGCAGGGACATTGACGGAATACACGTTGAAAAGGCGCAAACAAACAACAAACATCATCAGTCACCACGCCTTCTGACCACCTTTCAGTGCACCTACTTCCTGGCTGTTTCAACCTCAATTTGTCACTTCTTTTAACTTTGGCCTCACTGGCTCACTATCCTCCGATTTTTTTCTCAATTATTTTCGTTCTTGGACCATTTCTGTAAATCATTGACGCTGGCGTGTGATCAGATGGAACAACGTCCACCGGGGTGTCATTAAAAAGATATCCTCCGCCTCGTAGCCGAGTGGCTAAGACGCACGTTCTGTGCACCATAGGTCCAGGGTTCGATTCCCTGGCGAGGTGAAAGGTTTGGGCTCGTTTCTGAAAGGGTAGCCCAATTGCCACAAGGCGGGTTTTGTGTGCGCGCAGCCGTGCAGTTTCTGTGCTGGCGGTGACTGCAAAACCCGTGCGGCCGGACCTGCGGTGTGCCAGCCGGGGCCGTGAGGCTTTGCCCATGCATAAACTCACGCGAACATTAGCCTTTCCACTGCTGTGTTCAAATGCGTAAATTTATATATATATATATATATATATAAAAGAGATCATCTGTGTGTGTGTGTGTGTCTGTCTGTGTGTCCCACCCTCCTTGGTCCATTTTCTATCAGCTACTCTTTGGCCACCACTTGGTGTACCCGCTAACAATTTATATCATTACGTTGGAAATTTTCCTGTCTACACGATAAACTAAATTTTAGTTTTTAAAAATAAACTAAAAAAGTCATAGCGGTGAAAAGACGAAACGAACCCTGAAAAAAGCGAAGATTTTGGTCAATATTCTGCCATCGAGTTCTCCTAAACCAGAAATGTTACAGCAATACAAAGTATACCAATGTGTAGATAATTTTTCGTTCTACAAGATAGGTCATAATTTTTTATTTGAATTTTTTGATTTACTACACACGAAGGACGGGTTTGAATTTGAGGAGTGTTGAGGGAAAAAACTCCGTCAATAGTTAAAACAAGAATTTACAAATTTAGATTTTTCTATTGGATAAGCTTTTTGCTTTTTGATTCATTATATTTTATAAATTGTTCCGAACGACGGGCGGGTTTAAATATGATTCTGTTCGAGGGAATATATTTTGCCACAGCTAAAATAAACACATTTATATTTTTACTTTATATTGATATACGTTTACCTTTTTAAATTTGTGCTCGTTTTATTTTATGAATCCATTATTTATTTTACTTGCTTTATTTTTCCGCGAAACGGGAGGGTTTCAATGCTAGATGATGTTAATTTATAAATATATTTTGGAAACATTATGATGAAAAACTTTAGTCATTTTTCATTGTGTATTCAGCACGACGAGCAGGTTTAAATATGAGGCGGCTTAGCACAACTATTTTGCCAAAATAAATATAAAAATACAGAAATTTACACTTTTTATGAGTTTACTTTTTTAATTCATATTCCTTTTCTCTTATAAATTATACACAAATTTCAAAGTATGGATTGTTCCGCACGACGGGCGGGTTTATATGCTAGAATTTTCATTGTTTGTTACGTGTTTGTGTTCAGAATGTTTCCGTACGAAGGGTAGGTTTAAATATCAGGCGGGTTGAAGAATAGCATTTTGTCAAAATTAAAATGAAAATATCAACATTTAGACTTTTCTATTAGTAAACATATTTACAGGTTAATTTTTTTGCTTTTTAAAAAATGCTTGCTTGCTTGCTTAATAAAAAATTTAGTCATTTTTCATTGATTTGTGTCTGAGTTCTGAATTATTCAGCACGAAGGGCAGGTTTGAATATGAGACGGTTTAGACAAACTATTTTGTCAAAATAAAAAAAATATAGAAATTTAGACTTTTATGTGTTTACTCTTTTCTTTATTAATTCATATATATTTTCTCTTATAAATTGAATACAAATTTAATAGCATGAATTGTTCCTCACGACGGGCGGGTTTACACGCTAGAATTTTCATTGTTTGTAGGTGTTTGTATTCTGAATTATTCTGCACGACGGGCAGGTTCAAATATGAGGCGGATTGAGGGATAATATTTTGTCAAATTTAAAATTAAAATATTCACATTTATAGTTTTTTTTATTGGTGAACGTATATACAGGTTAAATGTTTTGCTTTTTAATTTGTATTCAGTTTATTTTATGGATTGAATATGAATTTTACTTTATGAATTGTTCAGCACGACGGGCGGGTTCAAATATATATATATATATATATATATATATATATATATATATTTCTTTTATGTATATATATATAAGAAATTATCTGTATCTGTGTATGTATGCTTGAATATGAGGTGACATAATTGCACGGGTTCAATGGTATAGATCAGGGGCTTCAAACGCAAAAGAAGCGATGGCTCATTTTTATGAAATATAAATTTTCCGCGGGCAGCAACTATAGACAATAAAACGTTCAATTTCACCGTATAGAATGAATTAATATACAAAACTTATGGATTTGACTTCAAGATCCAGAACGGATGGTGTTCGTGTTCTGAACTATTCCGCACGTCGGGCGGGTTTAAATATGATGCGGGCTGAGTGAAAATATTTTGTCAAAATAAAATTATAGATAATGAAATTTAGACTTTTCAATTGATTAAGGTTTTCATGAGTTTACCTTATTTATTTTTTAATTTGCAAGGTTTTTATGAATTGTTCCGCACAACGGGCGTGTTTCAATGCTAGTATATATATATAGATAGACAGCCTCCAATATTTCACACTGTTTTCTTGCAGTTATCACCTTGATAGTGCGGATGCTGCGTTCGACTATTCCATTGCCTGAAGGTGAATATGCAAACCTGTACCTGACGTTAGCCCCCCACGTATTTGCGAAACCAACAAGCCTCTAGTTACGGAACGTTGTCTCGTTATCGGTCAGGATGCATTTGGGCAGACCTCGATCAAGTAATACGTTTCGCAGCACGTCGACCACAACTTCCACGGTATGCGAACGTAGCGCGCGCCATATTGCGAAACGAAATGACCCACAATCAATCAGGGTTAAATATGACTGTCCTCTAAACTGTATGATATCCATTACCAGGCGCTCCCATACGCTCTCCACGCCCAAGTGTCCCCTCTTCCATCCAACAGGAGATGGATCGATCGATCCAATTGGTCTACATATATCATACAAAGACACAACATTTTTGACATCTTTCTTGGTCACGTTGATTCCGTTCTTCCTGACAAAGTACAATGTACGCCTGACGCCCGGATGCCCCATTTCATGGTGTATTTTCCTAATCGTATCTTCCACCGTATGCACCGCACGACACCTTGACCTCTGTCGCAGCCTTATTGTGTTCCAGCCATTCTCTTGGGACTCTGGTCAGCTCGTCAGCCTTATTTTATCTGGACGGAACCAGTGTGACACTTACTATCAAATGGTATTCGTCAATATGTGATCTCACAATGTCCAATCTTCTGCGTACAAGCATCTCAGCAGCCTCTTTGGTTCTCAACCTCGACTTGTTAGTCCACATGTCTGAAACCCATTGCCTGACAGTGACTGAGTTCGTCATCAACTCAATTTCGCGCATTTCCCATGCAAGAGCTAGATTCAAGCCTTTATGACCGCGTCGAGCTCAGCCATATTTATGTGGTTCACGCCATCTTTCCTGAACCAATCACAATATTCCACGATCTATTCGTCAACTTCCATCGCAGCTCCCAGAGCAAGACAGCTGGCGTCTACCCACACCTTTGCTTTGCTGTCCTTCACAGCCTAACGTCGGCACACCGGATCATGATTGACCAACTCGGCTTGGACTCGCTGCAAGCAACGCCTAACACCCTCATGACCAATTTCGTCGTCCCATGATCTGCTGTTCTCATTGGCAATTCTCTTTGTGTATGCCGTGGCCACTCTCAGCCACCCGCCAGCAGGATAGTGTCCTATCCACCTGCTACAGACAGAGAAAAGTGTCCGCCGTGTAAGCCACTCGGGTAAGTCACACACATCATCACGAGACCATCTTCTCTGCCCGTTCAGCCTGAAAAAATTGAGTCCGAGAAACCTGCTCGAATCCTTCGATGTTTCATTATATTTGCACAACAGTCCGTACTTTTGCAAATGCTTGCGCACATATTCGGCACTCACCACATCCTCATTCACTAGCACATCGTCTATATACGGGACAGTGCCTGACTCGACGAGCTTGTCCTGGCGCATCACATTCTCGAGCACCGCTTTCATGACCAGGGGTGCCACATTAAGCCCGAAGCCCAGCCTCGTGAGACAATACCTCTGTCCTCCGATCACAACTGTTTGGTAGAGCCAAATATACTGGTGCAATTTGATTTGAAGGTACGCTTTCTTCAATTCAAGAACAGTCATATTACCCCCTGCCTCTTCTATTGCCGCAAAACATGTGCACACACATAGTGTGCGCCTCAACAAAAGTATTTGACCCTGAAATCCATTACAGGTCTTACTTTCTCACGTTGAGGCACGGCCATCAGCGGCAGTAATCCTTTTGCCGGACCAAGCTTAATCTCGTCATACCTCACCAACCAGTTATTGTCTATCCAACAATGCAGCTCGATTTCAAGTGCTTCCCGATGTGTATCGCCCACGTGGTATGACTCCATATAATTAATCAAGGCTCCGTACCATTCGCCCACTTCCATCTGACCGTCCAGGATTTTTCTTCCTCGTCATATTCAACAAGAAAATCGGTTTCTTCAGCTCTCAAACCCACTTCGTTCGTAGTCACTGCAGAACACGCAAAATCTGCACCACTTCCCTTCCGAATCGACTTTGTCTCACAGTCGTCAACGCCAAATCGGACCCCACGGGCTGAATAAATAGATACACCACCAAGAACGGTAATATCGTCTATGCCAATGATTAGATCAAACCCCATTGGACGCGTCGAGACAAAAATGACATTTATGGGCCGTGGAACTCCCCCACAGCGCACGCGAATAGTTCCGCATACGATACAATTGAAATTATTCTGACTCAACGTGAGTAGAGATATTCTTTCTTTCGACCAGTCATCACACACGTCTCTGCACACAATGCTCGCCGAGTACCCGGTTTCTACAAGCGCGCGACGACGGACACCGTTCACTTCAATGCGAATAACCGGCAGCCGCCCATTCACTGACTGGGGGAAGAGACCGGCGCAGTTTCTCCTCCCCCTTCGCCGTTTCCCGAGCGCTGTCTAGTGCGGCATTGAAAAGCCAGGTGACCGAGCCGGTTGTAGTGGTAGCAGCGTCTTCCACGCCAATCAGACTGTCCAGGCCGGTTCGTTCGGGCTGCACCCTCGGTCGAAGAGGGACAACGTGCAGCGAAGTGGCCGGCCCCGCCGCACGTGAAGCACCTGCGCTCATCACTGCGATCGCTGGCCACCGGCTCTTACTCGGGTTTCGCCACAAAACAAGAGTCCGATACCTGCTTTTCGGTTTCATGTAACAGCACTCTTGAGCCCTCGAGCAGCTCAGACGGACTCATGTTGTCCAAGCGTGGGCGCATGCGAAGCAGCTGGCGTACGCCATTGGGCAGAACTGAAGCAAACGCGCACATTACAAGTGAGTCTGGAACGTCACAGATAATAGAAGCCAGACGCTTGGGTTCTGAGAAGTAAATGTCAACAGCTTCTCAGGACTGTCATTTCCTGCTGATGAAGTTATCATAAGCTGTGAATGTGCCTACTGCAAAGGCAGTCAGGAGCACATGCTTGATTCGCTCGTAGTTTTGTTTCGCATCCTCAGGAAGCTGTTGGTATACGGCGAAAGCGCCTCCAGTCAGCCGTAGCGGCACAACACAGTCCAGGTCGGTAATTCGTCTGAGCCGACACACCAGCTCTACTTTTTCCTGAGTGAGGATGAAGACCCATCGAACTCTGGGATGAGTATCAAATCAGCTTTTGTCTCACTGATTTCCATATATGCCGAAATAGCTTGTGGAAAACAGTCTAAGCAAAGCAGTAATTAAGATGTATTTCAGATTAAAATATGCGTATGTCACAAAAATACAGGTTGATTCACAAGGGCACTCTCACGCGCAAAACTCTCTCAATCATACCACTCTCTCGTACACAGAACACCACTCAATCCGCTGACTACACAAAAAACACTGCCGAAAAACAACACACCGTCACACGCCCACGCAAGCACGGCCTCTTCCGTACCAAGTCGCGGCTCGCCCCAGCGTCTCTCCTCCGAAGCCGCGGCAGCATAGTGAGCAATCACATACATACACGAACATACACACACACGCACTCGCACGTCCACATATGAATCAAACACCGCGCATAACTGAATGTCGTCAAATACTAAACACGTACAAACGCCCACACACATACACATAACCTACACACATGTATACAGATTTCACTGTCACCCATCGGCAGAATACTCGTCAACACGACTGTATGCCGCTACACTTCCCTACTGAGCCGGGCGCGAAAACTTCATGTCCAGTGCGGCAGAGTATAAAGACATTTTAGACAGAAATTATTGTAATTTTTGGCGTGCTCAGGTCAAAACGCATGGGAAACCGTGCAGGAGGGTTTAAAATATAAAAGTTGTTTTTTGAACAGGTCTAATGTTTTTTGAACATATATGTGTTATATGTCGCAATAAACACTCTGTCCAAAAATAGCAATGCTCTGTCGTGTTATTTCATGGCCCGTGATTTGACACACTGGTGCCCCAAGTGAGAATCTTGAGTCAAGAGTGAATCAAGAGTGAATCTTCGCTGGTTTCGGGTTCCGAACCTCCGAATAGCGAACACGATTTTCAAAGTCTCGGTGCGAACATTTATTCCGAACATTTGTCCGCGAACCTCCGAATCTTTAAAAAATAGCAAAGCGAACCTTAATTCCGATATCTTCCGAACATTTCAAAACCTAAATTTTACTCATTCCGAATCTTAGAATCTAAATTTCCGATTTAAAAGTGTTTAAGATGTCTACATCATTTATTGTTATGTTACACGAAAATAGAATCACCTGTAGAATACCAGCCGAAAACTTTACAACTTCCACATCCACCGCTTCCCCAATCCCGTCTCCCCTACCGCCTCCACCGCGCCAACCTCGTCAACGATCTCACGAACTTCACTTGATATGACGTTATATAAAGGAAAAGAAATTGACACTAAACAACAATGCTAATTAATAATATAAAACCACACGCCCTCCTGATCTTGAGAGCAGCTTTTAGTCCTCGCAATCGTAGTCTTTTGTCCACACCGGTCTGCGCCTTTCCCTAACTGGATAACGGCGTTCGTCTCTTCTGGTTGGTTGTGCCGGTTCTGAAATCTGGGGGTCTCCCTCAACGCCATCTTCGCTGTTTGAATAAGTCGAACTGCCGGAATCCACAACTATCCTTCGAATGTCCAGCACATGCCGAGGAACACCATCAACAGATACATTGTTGCTTGAATTGACCTGGGTCACTCGTCCTGCTTTCCACGTAGTCGTACATTGAACATTCGGGGGCTTCACCCACACCTCTTCTCCAATCACCAACGGCGATTCCAGCTCAGCATCTCTTGCGGGCTCGACAAACGGATACCTCCACTCGTAGTTGAACAGCGACCGCTGCGGCACTGATGCTTCGATCTGTCCTGAATTGGGTGTCACGTTATATCCGAATACTGCATCTAATAGAGAGATGGAACTCCTTTCTACAATGATCTGTATCGTACGGTAGCTCCGTTCAACGACACCATTTCCGTGAGGTCGATACATCGTCCTAAACCGCTGTCGAACGTTCCAATTCTCCATCATTTTCCCAAGTTCTGTAGAACGGAAAGCGATGCCGTTAACACCTCAGCTACTGGCCCTCTTTCTAGGAATATGCTCTCCATGATCCGAGTTATCTCGTCCGCAGCTTTGCGATTGAGTTTAGGCCATATTGAAAAACGACTAGGGCCACAATCCATCATCGTCAAATATGGGACATGTATGTAGTGGGTCACATCAACTGCAAGTCGTTGCCAGTTAACCTCGATGTTCAGCTTGCCCACTTCGTGAGACACAGGTGCAGGATCAATTGTCTTGCACCTACGACATTTCTCAACCACGCGCTTCACCGTCTGCTTGGTCACCGATGCATCCAATTTCTTCGCAATGTAAATCGTTCGGTCAACGCCAAGAGTATGCCAATCATGCGTTTTCTGCCAATCCACAGCACCAACGCAACACAGAACGTTGCCAGGCGAAATTGGAGCGACATCACTTGCCAGCCATGACCGTTTCACGCGAGTCAGAACGTCAGCTTTATTGCCGAGTGTAGGCACGAGACTCACAGACAACGCCAAATCGTACTTCCTCATCGCCTGCTTCAAAACTCCTAGCCTTCGCTTCACGATCATTTCCGCTGCCCCTTTCGTTTTAACTTCTTCTCTTCATCAATGACACACTTCAACCATCCATGCACAGTAGCCGAATCAGTCTTCACTTCCAACTTCTTTAAGCTCCATTTCAACGCCACATTAACGTCTTTCATTACTGCTTCTAGCTCCGCCACGTTTATATGTCCGAATTCGTCCTTCTTCCGAAGCCATGCACCGTCCTCCACAATCACTCCACCAATCTCCAAAACCACCCCAAGTGCAAGGTTACTGACATCGCAACACACCACTCCGTCTTCATTCTGCTTCACGCTCCATACACCTTTCACAGGAGCATTCTCTTTCACTGAAGCAGCCACCGCTTTGAGTCGTGCCACCGTGCTCGGATCAACTCTCTCGCTCCACGCGCTACCTCCCGCTCAGTGCTTTATATAACTACAAGCCGTCCTGAGCCATCCTGCCACCGGATAATGGCGGACTAATTTGCCACAAATAGAAAACAGATCGCGCCTAGTTAGTTGTTCGCCGATTTCAGGCACATCGTTCCCTCTGTGAAACATCAACCCACCGTCAACACTTCTTTCCAGCTTCAACCCCAACGAAGATCCGCCCATATCTAATCATCTTTGCTCAACACCGTTTTCAATATTTTAGACATTATCATGGGCTCAGAACACACACCAAAACCCCTCCCCGTCAGACAGTACGTTTTCCCTTTGTGATTAACCAGCTGATATTGCCAAAAGTCCTTCAGTATATGCACCTGTAAATAAGCCGACTTCAAATAAAAAATCGTGGTACCTCCCTTCACTTGGCGCCACCTCCTGAGCATATCGCTACATACGTCCGCGACATCCTCTCCAGTATGACAAGATACAAATTCATTCAGCTCTCTAAAGTCGAGCACTGATCGGACCTTTTCCTTATTCACCTGTACGACGGCCATGAGTAGGGTGATACCTTCATTCACATCTTCCTTCCACGGCACGAGGATACCATCCCGTATCCACCTCTCAACTACAACATCAAACTTCTCCTTGTCAACCTCGGATATTGCTCGCCTGTAGTATCCGGTAGAATTCTTATGATTCGGTGGCCGGTTCTTCCACATGTACTAAACACCCACTTCCTACCATTAAACTCTGTGACAAAGTCTTTATCAACAATTCTACACGGGTTTCCCTTTGCGTCATCTCTCTGGTACTGTTCTCTGTCAACGACAGTCACGCCAACGCACTCATTCATCTGCTTCCAAAATTTAACCCACTCTGCTGAACCACCTATCATGATTCCTCCCAATCTGTCTATCACATCCATTCCACAACCAATATCGACGTCATTTATCACCGACTCTAGAACTATACATGGAACGCCCAACCAAACAACTCCGACATCGATGTCAACACGACCCACTCCCACACACCTAATTGCATTTCCGTCCACTGTAACAACATATTTTACTTTTGCGCGAAACTCACTGCACAGCTCTGTAGTGGTCACAGTTGTTGAACAGCCACTGTCGATGAGCTCCCTCACTTTCCTTAACATCACTTTCCACTTCTTTCGCCAGCAACTGCGTCGACAATGGGCAATCGGCCCGGTGCCGTCAATGAGTTGAGGAAATTGCCGACGCAGCAGCTTCCCCTTCCTCTTTACCCTGTTGGCAATGGCGCGCCATGTGACCTTCCCGGCCACACGCACAACACCGAAATTGAGGTCTAGGTTCATCGCAATACCTGTACATGTGCGGTCCACCACATCTAAAGTATTTGACCACGTCACATACCCTTTCGCTTCGTCGGCCGATTTGAGGTGAACCCCTCATATCATCACTCCCGACCCGAGTCATTTTCTTGGCGCTCAAAACAGATTGCCTAGTGACGGCAACCACTTGACCCAATTCTTTCTCTCCGGCGACCAGAATCCTAGCTTTTTGAATCAGGCGACTCATAGATATGTCCTGAAAATGCTCTATTTGCCGTAATTCAACAGCCACTCGTTCGCTGAACCCATTTACGAAAGTCATTTTCACCGGCAATTTGAGTCCTTTGTCCGACCATCCCACTAGACCCGCTAGCCGCCTAATGTTATTAGCGTACACGTCAACGTGTTCCACATTCCATCGACTATTCGTGAACTTGCGATATGCATCGAACGAATTTAACGCGAATGACTCTTTCAGTCACTCTTCGATGTTTACTGAATCCTTCAGATCATCTTCATTCATTTAAAGATATAGCGCCAGAGCATCACCCTCCAAGAACAGCGGTAAAAAACTGGCCAGATCCATTTTATCCTTCAACTTTGCTACAAGTTTCACTTTCTTCACTCAAGCTACAACATCGCCAGTTTCATCAAAACTTATCAGCATATCACTAACCATTTTCACTTTCTCAGCCATGATACCTTAGCCGAAATAGATTGTTGTGTTAAACGAAAATAGATTCACCTGTAGAATACCAGCCGAAATTTTACAACGTCCACATCCAACGCTCGCCCAACCTCGACTCCCCTCCAGCCTCCGCCGCGCCAACCTCGTCAACGATCTCACGAACTTCACTTGATATGACGTCATATATAGAACTTGACGCTAAACAACAATGCTAATTAATAATATAAAAACACATTTATTAAACAAATAATTACTATAAAAACAATTTATTAAGACAAGACAACGTAAAAACAACGTAACAACGTAAAAACAACGTAAAAATGTTCACAAAAAACAGTGTCATAGATTAGTGCTGTATATTGTGTATGAATGACTAATTTGTGTGAGTGCGAGTGAAGGTGCTGTATGTGTATATGAGCGTGCGTTTGAATGGTGGATTGCTCGGTCTGCTGACTGCGTCAACGCCACCTAGATACAGGCCGTTTCACGAAAGTATGACGTCATCGAGCATTGGCCATTGACTCGTACGGGCGATACGCGTTGCTATTAGAACCTGCGTGTTAGTGCGGGTGTTTGACTGGCATTCCGGCTCAACTAACTTGAAAAACCATGTGACCAGCACAAAAAGCTTCAAATACAATTGCAAATGGAATAACTGAATATATTATATAACCACACAGGCATGAAAAAAATCACAACACAAACATGCAACCACTCTACACGAGACAATGTGGAACGTTTTTGCTTAAATTTCTCTCTAATTAATCGTAGATGAACTTCTGTCACAACAATTATTGTTCAGAAGAACATTTACAGCGGCGCACACACGTTTTCTGCAGCTAATTGTAAATTACGATGTTGAGAACAGTACAAGAAGTCGAGCATAACACCGCAATCACTCAGTTTTTCTAGTGCATGAAACCTAACTATTGCGCTCTGGTTTCCAACAATACTCAATTTATCATACTTGATATACTTCTGCGCAGTTAAAGCCAAAGCAAAACGATATTATCAACATCACTAGAATATATCAGACTTCGGCGACCAATTTCTCTCAAATACGAAAAATGTTCGGATGATATGGTTTCACTTCGCGCAGCCAAAATGTTTTTACATGAATCACAATCTTGTTTTTGAGAATAGCAATAATAACAACAATAACCTGCAACATACGATCACTGGATGATGAGAATGTGAAATATCAGCGTCACATATACGAAAGATGAGACTGTAGGCGCTGCACGCTTGCATATTTTACTTATTTGTTCACGTGTCATGGTAATTAATGTATTGTGTTATTTTAAAGGTGCACTGTTGTTTATATTTATATGTGTGTTATGATGTATTAATGTTTTATTTAATATCACTATATAAACGCACAAGCATACATGTCTATAATTGCGGAACGTATGTTATTGCATGTATATGTTATTGAGTGTGTTGTGCATTGCTTGATGTGTGCAATTGTTGTCTCGCGTCGCGTTCCCTGTACAACATATCATTCTGCGCATTGCGCAAGTAGACCCATGCAGCGCGGATTTATGTGAGTATCGGACAACTTCCGGTGAGCGCGCTCATTGTCCGATACTGGCATAAATCCGAAATACACTTAGTCACGCGCAGAGCGCTGTAAGGCACCGCTCATCGCTCGCTGTTAAGTGCCTCAAGATCTCGCCCTTTTCGACCCGCTCATTTTTGCCGTGTGTATCATCATCCTGTGTGTATCGTCGATCTGTGTGTGTCATCGACGACTATTTGTATTGTTTGCGGACGGCGACAATATAGCGTTCGAGAAAACTCGTGTTTTCTGCTAATCGGCCAGATACATCAAGCTGCTCTTTTAAGAGCATTTAATTGGCGAATAATTTAACCCCGCCTTTTTAAAGGCGAATTGTCAGTTGCGAATTCAACGCATTGTACAGTCTTTGTAAAGACTAAGCGAATTTAACGCAATTGGCCGAGCGTTTCCGGTGTCGTTGACACACGCGTGTTTGTCAACCTTGGCGTAGCAATGTCTACCAACACTGGTGACCCCGAGTTGAACACAGCCACCGACACGCAGATCGCCAGCGCGCAATCGTCCCAGCCTTGCAGGCCAGCAACGACATTCAGACTGCCTACGTTTTTACCTGAAGACCCCGAAGTTTGGCTGGTCCAGGTCGAGTGTGCTTTCGATGTCGCCGGCATCGACAACGACGAAACGCGTTTCAAGTTGGTGGTCGCCAACTTGCCAGCACACATCGCCACACAGGTCCGTGATGTTTTGCGCGGGCCCAAATCGTTTTCCGCTCTCAGCACGGCCCTGCAGGAACGTCTGGCTCAATCACACGCCAGTCGCCTTGAAGCAATGCTTTCAAAGCAGCAGCTCGGCGACCAAAAACCGACGACTCTTCTGCGGTCTATGCGACACGAGCTGTTGATCGCCGGCAACGTACCTGCAGACTCAGGGCTGCTCAGGACACTATTTTTGCAGAGACTCCCACAGGCAGCACGAGCGGCCTTGTCCCTACTGCCTGCGACTACCCCTCTCGACGAGCTGGCCGGAGCTGCTGATCGATACATGGAAGCCAGCGGCATGAATACGCCACAACTAGCAGCCAATCATGTGCAGTCAGTGCCACACGCTCAGGAGAGAACGGACAACGGTCGCAGCGATTTGTGCCAAGCTGTATCTTCGCTGGTGGACACTGTCCAACAGCTCGAATTGACCAACAGACGCCTGGAGTCCGCACTGGCCGCGAGATCTGCAGAGCGCGAGCCACGATTCGCCCCAAGGAGTGAGAGCCGCGCAAGATCGACATTACGCCAATCTGTTCGTCAGCAGTCGCCATCTCCACGACGAGGTCAGTCAGCACGAACACACTCACCTGCACAAACGTACGTCCAGCCACCATCAACTCTCTGCTGGTACCACGAGCAATTTGGCGCGGCCGCGCGTCGCTGCAGACCACCTTGCTCTTGGTCTTTAAACTAGACAGCCCCCAGCATGTAGCGCAATGCTTGGGAGGCTGCTCTACCGACGCGCCGCTGCTCTTCATTTGTGACAAGACCAGCGGAACAAAGTATCTTGTGGATACTGGCGCTCAAGTGAGTGTGGTACCACCGACGCCGCACCACAAGCAAAATCTGACACCGACGACACAGCGACTCACCGCCGCAAACGGATCCGAAATTCGAGTTTACGGCAAGCGCAGCATCACCATCCGCTTTGAAAACGGTGAAAAGATTCAATGGGCTTTCGTAGTTGCGCAAGTCAACATGGCAATCATCGGAGCTGATTTTCTGCACGCGCACCACATCCTGATCGACTTGCGTAACAAGCGCCTCTTACACAGAGGCAACGTTTGTACTTCGGCAAGAACCTCGACGATTTCTTCAGTCGGCATTCGTGTTGCGACAGTTTCGCGGTACGAACAAATCATGCAGCGCTTCAAAGCGGTGACAACAGCCCCGACGGGTCCTGTAGCGGTGAAACATGACGTGACTCACCACATTATCACGCACGGACCGCCGGTTTTTTGTCGCCCACGTCGTCTAGAACTTGAAAAAGCCAGCATCGCAAAGCGTGAAATTGACAATATGCTGAAACTCGGCATTTTGCGTCCATCAAACAGCGCGTGGGCATCAGCACTTCACTTAGCCCCGAAATCAAACGGTGATTTCAGACCATGCGGAGATTATCGCGCCTTGAATAACCGCACCGTGCCCGATCAATACCCGCTGCCGTACCTGCGAGATTTTTCCGCTAAGCTTCACGGCTGCAAGGTGTTCTCCAGTCTCGATCTGGTGAGAGCCTACCACCAGATTCCCGTCGAACCGGCCGATATTCCCAAAACGGCAATCACGACACCATTCGGCCTCTACGAGTATGTACGCATGCCGTTTGGCTTGAGGAACGCCGGGCAGACGTTTCAGCGTTTTATGGACGGTGTTCTGCGCGATATCGACGGCGTATTCTGCTATTTGGACGATTTGCTGCTCGCATCGAATTCGCACGATCAGCACGAACGCCTGCTCACAACTATCATGTCTCGTCTGGAGCAGTATGGTCTGGTCGTCAATGTTGACAAGTGCGTCATTGGGGTCCCTTCAATCCGATTCCTGGGACATCAAGTGACTGCCGATGGAGTTCTTCCCCTCGAAGACAAAGTGACCGCAATCCAGACCTTTCCAAAACCGACAACGCAATCGCAGCTCCGTCGTTTTCTCGGGATGGTAGCGTACTACCAACGCTTCATACCCAACGCGGCTGCAAAGCTGAAGCCGTTGCACGCCCTGCTTACGCACCGGGCAAAGCGTTCGAAGGCACCTGTTGAATGGTGTGCGGACACCAACAGAAATTTCGACGACGTCAAGCAAGCTCTGACAACCTCCGCCATGCTTTCGCACCAAATACCCAGGGCTGAGCTTAGCCTTCACGTTGACGCATCCGATTCCGGCGTCGGAGCCGTATTACAGCAGCACGTACATGACGACTGGCAGCCCCTCGGCTACTTTTCAAAAACTCTGTCAAAAACCGAGCAAAAATATAGCACCTTCGGAAGAGAACTGCTGGGCGTTTATCTGGCCGTGCGTCACTTCAGGCACACGATCGAAGGACGAAATGTCATCGTCTTTACAGACCATCGTCCACTGGTACACGCATTGTCTTCCAACTCCGACAAGTACGCGCCACGAGAGATGAGACATCTAGACTTCGTCAGCCAGTTCGTGTCTGACATTCGTCACATCCCCGGTGCTGAGAACCAGGTGGCCGACGCTTTATCACGCACGACAGCAGCAATCATTTCGCCCGTCATCCGCACGGATGATTTTGCCTCACTGGCCGCGGCGCAAGCCGAAGACCCGTCGCTTTCTTCACTTCGCGATTCTCCAGGCTCCCTACAGCTCCAGAGTGTGCAGTTTGGCCAGGACTCGCTCTTGTGCGATGTGTCCACTGGCACACCACGACCGGTACTGCCCACAGACTTGCGTCGACTGTACACCAAGAGCCTACACGAGCTGTCACATCCCGGAGTAGAAGCAACAGTGAAGTTGGTCGCGAAGCGTTTCGTATGGCCAAACATGGATCGCGACATACGCCGGTGGACGCGTTGTTGCATGAGCTGTCAACGTTCGAAGATCACCCGCCATACAAAGAGCGCAGTGTCACCATTCGGGACACCCAGTGAACGTTTCAGCCACGTTCACGTCGACCTTGTTGGGCCGCTACCACCGTCGCAGGGCCAGACATACCTGCTCACCTGCATCGACCGCTTCACGCGCTGGCCGGAAGCCATACCTCTGCCCGATATAAGAACGGTGACAATCGCACGTGCGTTCGTCCATCAGTGGGTGTCCCGTTTCGGCGTTCCTGACACGATCACCACCGACCGCGGAGCCCAGTTCGAATCGGCTCTCTGGTCCGAACTGAGTCGAGTTCTAGGCTGTCGGCGCATACGCACGACCAGCTATCACCCGGCAAGCAACGGTATGGTGGAAAGATTTCATCGACAGCTGAAATCCAGCCTACGCGCGTCGCAGACGTCATGGATGGACGCATTACCCATGGCGCTGCTCGGCATCCGATCGACGCACAAGACCGATCTGCAAGCGTGCACGGCGGAGCTTGTGTATGGCACAACACTGCGTCTTCCCGGTGAGCTAGTCAGCGACACGCGCCTCAGCTCCGGCGATCCAGCGTCGTTTGCAGCAGTTCTCCGCAACAATATGCGCAAGCTTCGTCCCGTCTTACCGCGACCCTCCAACGCACCGTCCTTCGTGCCAAAGGCCCTTCAGTCAGCAACTCACGTTTTCGTGAGGCGCGACAGCCACCGTTACCCGCTCGACTGTCCATACGACGGACCATACGCCATTGTACAGCGGTCCGATAAACATATGGTGGTTTCGCGTAAGGGACACACGGAGACCATATCGATCGACCGCTGCAAGCCAGCTTTCATCGACGACACCTCGCTGCCGACACAAGACTTGAGGGTAACACCGGATCCGTGCGAGGACCCACTGGAGGAGCCGCAAACAACAGAATTGGCGATACAAGGTCCAGCCACCGAACACGTGAGTCCACACAGACACATCGATACACATTATTCTCCGACACACAACAGTTCATATTCTAATGCGTCTACAACACAGTCCAGAAACGATTTGCCACAATCTGTACTGCGCACACGTAGCGGTCGCACAGTACGGCCTCCTTTGCGTTATCGACGTGTCTCTTTCGTCATCGACACATCTAGGGAGGGGGCACTGTAGGCGCTGCACGCTTGCATATTTTACTTATTTGTTCACGTGTCATGGTAATTAATGTATTGTGTTATTTTAAAGGTGCACTGTTGTTTATATTTATATGTGTGTTATGATGTATTAATGTTTTATTTAATATCACTATATAAACGCACAAGCATACATGTCTATAATTGCGGAACGTATGTTATTGCATGTATATGTTATTGAGTGTGTTGTGCATTGCTTGATGTGTGCAATTGTTGTCTCGCGTCGCGTTCCCTGTACAACATATCATTCTGCGCATTGCGCAAGTAGACCCATGCAGCGCGGATTTATGTGAGTATCGGACAACTTCCGGTGAGCGCGCTCATTGTCCGATACTGGCATAAATCCGAAATACACTTAGTCACGCGCAGAGCGCTGTAAGGCACCGCTCATCGCTCGCTGTTAAGTGCCTCAAGATCTCGCCCTTTTCGACCCGCTCATTTTTGCCGTGTGTATCATCATCCTGTGTGTATCGTCGATCTGTGTGTGTCATCGACGACTATTTGTATTGTTTGCGGACGGCGACAATATAGCGTTCGAGAAAACTCGTGTTTTCTGCTAATCGGCCAGATACATCAAGCTGCTCTTTTAAGAGCATTTAATTGGCGAATAATTTAACCCCGCCTTTTTAAAGGCGAATTGTCAGTTGCGAATTCAACGCATTGTACAGTCTTTGTAAAGACTAAGCGAATTTAACGCAATTGGCCGAGCGTTTCCGGTGTCGTTGACACACGCGTGTTTGTCAACCTTGGCGTAGCAATGTCTACCAACAAGACGTTCAGCAGCATCTTGAAAAAATTAACGAAAGTATTCCGAGGAACACGTGAAAATTTTCAAATCAATGTTGTCTGAAGTGATAAAATCAATATTGCCTGATGAAATCAATATAAATAAATATGATTCGATGTGATAGTGCACGACAATCCCAACTCATTGGCACAATACTTCGTGATCTCATAGAGCGCATATGTTGTGTGATATGTGATGTGTGATACACAGCCAAAATTTCTCTGATCAAACCGACCATATTCCTGTGTGACATTCATCCATCCATCTCACTAAGCACTCCAAAACCAAATGCCTGGCATCCATAGCTGAATCAGTCAACGGATGATAATAAGCATTTCTCAACCTGGAGTCTTTGTACGGTGTCATTACATTATAAATAGTCCAATAACGCAAAATTATTTAAATAAAATGAGCAGTATCTTCAGAGAAACCAGGATTATTTTTGCACCCAATGATCTTAGAGCTGTGGTGTTACTCCGGGAGTGATAATGACCATGTTCACAAGCACTATATTTGAACGAAGAACTCCACGTAAAGTAACACGCACAAGCAATTGATACACACGACCAGCCACACCAAGCACAATTGTCAATTCACTCCTGTGTTCAATCAGCGATACATCTGATACAGCCTCATGTAATATGATATGTCAGGATCATCTGACGTTGCAAGCTGTCACCGGTTGCAAAGCGCTTATTCCTGGAATGTAAGCGTCAGGCTACCAATGCAAGCTATACATGCAGACGCGCACATACATACACACACACACAGGCGCACCTGCACACATACACACATACACACTAGCACAGATGCTGCTTCACATACACATACGCACACACATACAAACATTCAAGCAAAGTGCAACTTGATATGATACACCACAGGACTCCCCCACCAGAAGCGGAGCTGGTGAAGAGTAAGCGAAAACAGTAATTCAGGGTACATACAAAATCGCAAATAGTGAAGACATCAACATATGCAACGCAACCGGTAAAACACAGCAAATATACACACACAATTAGAAACTCGGCACGCTTGAAGACAATCGCGTTCAGAGCATGCACGACACAGTCATACATCCGTGGCATACACAAAACTACATAACAGTAGAAACAATTTAAGCACATGAATTGTCCATGCCAGCACGAATCCCGATGCAAGGGAGATGTGGCAGTAAACAGGTATGATCGCAGTACAAACACGGAACAAAATGGCACATAATACATGATACACAAAACAAGCAGGGTTGCGCACGTGTGTCAAAAGTACGAATAACACGCGACTGTACATATACGTAACACATCAAACGCATAGATATGTATCAAATATAAACGTACAGGTATACACATTTACAGATACAAGTTACACATACAAGTAATACGTGTATAAATTAAACATTGAATAAATCAAAAGTAATGAATGTCTGGGTGCATTTTGAATCTTACTGTTCGCCCGGCTCGAGTTTTCTGTTGTGGCAGCGAAGCACGTGGAGCCGGCATCAGAACAGGTGGCGCGCTGGCGGATGTTCTCGGGGCCGGTGTAGGCGTTTGTGTTGTCTGTCGTGGCGGCGTGGTCGGCGAAACAGCGGCAGATACGATGGCCGGTTTCAGGCGGTCGATTGACACAGTTTCGGACCCACCGGTCGGCAGGGAGATTTTGAACACCTTGGGTGACCTGGAGAGTACCCGAAACGGACCGCGATACGGTGCTTCAAGCGGCCGGCGGACTCGATCCACGCGCACCCACACCTGCTCGCAGGTCATCAGTCGAGCAGGCACGTGGGACGCCGGTGTACAATGCGCTGTGCCGGCAGACATGCTGTGAAAATCCACCTCCTGCATCCTCCTGTTAAGGTCTACCACGAACTCGTGCTGTGCCTTAGTTGAGACGGTATCGCCCGTCGGGACTCGCGGGCGCAGCAGATGTCCGCCGGTGACGGCCGTGAAGGGTGAGACACCGGATTCCGTAGGCAACAGTCGCACTCCCAACATGACCACGGGCAGCGCTGAGAGCCAGCACTGCTTGCGGGCCATAATGGAAGTTTTAATAACCCGATGAAGCCGCTCCACAAGCCCATTGGATTCCGGTATGTATGCCGTGGTCCGTATGCGGTGAAACCCGACTAGCTGTGCGAGTTCACTAAATAGCTCCGACTCAAATTGGGTGCCACGATCGGTCACCACACGCAATGGCACACCGAGCCTGGACACCCACTGGGTCATGAAAGCCTCAGCGACGGACGCTGCAGTGATGTCTGTCAGCGGTACGGCCTCCGACCAGCGACTGGCTCTGTCGATACAAGTCAGGATGTACCGATAGGGGGTGGAGAAAGGATGACAGCGCGATGTGGCAGGCGGCAGAGGTCCAACGATATCAATGTGGACACACTCAAAGCGCGTGCTGGACACTGAGAAGTCAGTCAGAGGCGATTTGGTGTGCCGGGTGATTTTGGCCTGCTGACAGTCTATGCAATTCCGCACCCACGATTTAATGTCATGTTCCATTCTCGGCCAGACGTACCGAGACTTCAACATTTTGATGCTAGCCGTTGTGCCAGGATGGCAGAGGCCATGCATTTGTTGAAAGACCGGTAGGCGACATTTTACTGGCAAAAACGGTCTGGGGTGCGTTGTTGATGTGTCACACATCAAGATGTGATCACCGGACGTCTTGAATGGCGTGAGCGACGCAGCGGCAGTTTGTGTCTCGGCGTCATCTGCCTGGGCACGTGCAATCCCGGGTAGGTCGCAGACATCTACATGGACAGCGTTCGCGCTGCGCGAGAGGCAGTCTGCAACCCGGTTATCCGCGCCCCTGATGTGCTGTACGTCGGACACATACTCGGTGATGTAGGACCAGTGTCTCTGTTGACGGTCCGACTTGGCCACGTTCGGACTGGTGAACGCATAGACAAGTGATTTGTGGTCCGTCAACAGAGTCACCGATCGACCCTCCAAGTAGTGCCGGAAATGTATAACGGCATAGTACGCGGCCAGAAGCTACCGGTCATAGACCGAGTACTTGCGCTGAGCAGTGGAGAGCTTCTTGGAAAAGAAGGAAATGGGCTGTGGTGTGCCATCAACCATCTGGTGAAGGGCGGCACCAGCTGCGGTGGAAGAGCAGTCCGTCACGAGCTGCAAATTGGAGCAGTCCGGCTGTGAATGCGGCAGAGCGCAAGTGTCCACCAGTGCTTGTTTGATGTTGTTGAAGGATGTTATCTCCCCGTCGTTGAGAGTGATCTTCTTGGCATTTGGTTGGACTCTGGTCAGCTCTGACAAGGGATGAATGATGTTGGCAAAGCCGGGGATCATGCGTCTGTATAACCCAACCATGCCGAGAAAACGGCGGAGAGAAGCGGAGTCACACGGCTGCGGAAAGTCGGTGATGACAGATACCTTGTTTGCCGGCGGAAGCACGCCTTCCGCCGTAATCTTGTGGCCAAGGAAATCCACACTATCCTTGAAAAAAGAACACTTCTCCAACGACAGACGCAGACCATGACGCTCGAAGACATCAAAGACGGCAGACAGATCACGATTGTGCTGTTCCTCGTCTCGGGAGAAAACTAACACGTCATCGAGATAGACTAAGGTGCACTGTAGATGCGACAGAATATTATTCATTAGGCGCTGAAAAGTGGCCCCAGCATTCCGCAGTCCCAGCGGCATGAATAAATACTCGAAAAGGCCAAATGGTGTGACGACAGCAGTTTTCGCTATGTCAGTCTCATTCATCGGCACTTGATAGTACGCCTGAAGGAGATCGAGCTTTGAAAACACCGTCATGCCAGATAGACGTGCCGACCAATCTTGGATATGTGGCAGCGGGTACCTGTCGGGTACCGTCCGGGCGTTCAATGTGCGGTAATCGCCCGTGATACGCCACTCACCCGGAGTCTTCTTGACGACCAGGTGGAGCGGAGAAGACCACGGTGAGCTTGAGCGACGGACGATACCGGCCTGAAGAAGTTGCTCAAACGCTGCTTTGGCAGCGTCTTCCTTGTCGGGAGTGAGACGACGCGGACGGGCAAAAACGGGTGCCACACTGCCCGTATCAATTGTGTGACGGACCGGCATCGCGACCTCGCAGTTGACCGACCGAGGAGACAACAGTGATGGTTGTTGGCTCAGCAACGCCTTCACCGACTGCGAGAGGTACCTGAGATCGTTCACGACCAGACTAACGTGCTGTTTATCGCTGGCTGTAGTAGGTGCAGACAAGGAAGTCGTCGTGTCACGCACACAGCTATTGTGGCAGTCCACCATCAACCTGAAATGACTGAGAAAGTCATGTCCAAGCAAAGGATATACAGCGTCTGACACGATAAACGTCCACGTGAATTTGCGCCGCAGCTTCTGTAAGACGATGTCCAGCCGGGCCTCGCCATGCACCTGCATGGGCTGACCGTTGGCTGCTGAGACGCGAGCTGACGTAGGACTGAGGAACGCTTTACTCAAAATGCTTGGTGGGATGATCGAAAAGCCTGCACCAGTGTCGATGACGAAGTTTATCCAGCAGGTACCAACACGGGCTGCGACTGTTAGAAGCGGCAGGCCATATGGTGCAGCAACCATAGCCCGCTGCTCTAGTTTTCCGACACGTGGCGTGTCGGGGAAGCTGTGCGGGTTCTGGAGCGGACGGCAGGCGATGGCGAAGAGCTTCTCGATGACGGGTGAATCTGCAGATGCGGCGGTTTGTTGGGCCACTGACACCACGGCTTGCAGGTGCGTGCCGAGGCACCGTATAAAATGTGTGCGCGACAAACCTTCGGCAGATTTGCGGCGCGAAACGGCTGTGCTCGGCTGCGAACTGGGCTCGATGTGTACTGCTGATGCTGATGATAAGTCGGTGGGGTGGCTGGGGCCGGCTGGAATGCGTCCGCACGCACGGCTAGACACTGGGGTTGCACGAGCGGCATCAGTTCGTCCGCTAACTTCCCGAGCTGATCCAATGGCGTTTGCGTCTGCGCAGCGAGAACTGTACCCAGCTGTGCAGGAAGAGCCTGGGTGAACTTGTGACGCACGAGGTCGTCAGTCACGCTCACCCGGCGTGCAGTGGCGAGAAGTTCCGCGAGGAAGACTGATGGTCGGCCAGTCAGTGTTTTTTTTAGAGATTATCTCCTCAAACAACTCAGCCTTGGAGCGTACGAAATACTGAATAATCTCGCTCTTCAGGTCCGTGTAGGACGCTTTGGTGATGGTTTCGGGGTTCACTTTGCCGGCGACGTTTGCGGGTAGAGCGGACAGAACATGAAAAAATTTGGTAGACTCCACGGATATGCCAGCGAGGTGAAATTGGGCCTCCATTATGGAAAATCACCCTTCCACATGACCTTCCATGAAAGGGGTAGGCCTCACTGACACGGCATTCACTCGAGTTTCAGTTGAAATAGGTGGAATACTAGTGGAACAAGTATTTTCCGACGCCATTGGAAACAAATAACGGAGATGTGACAAGTATATAATGAAGGCAAACGGGAGAAATGAGCAATCAAGGAAACTAAGCCAAAAAAAATTATATATAAACGAGAATGATTATGAAACCGGTCTGAAATGAAATGACAAAATGACAAAAAACAGAGGAGTCACCTCAAAAACGACGCAGGCAGTTGTCGGGGTCACCAATGTGGTGTTACTCCGGGAGTGATAATGACCATGTTCACAAGCACTTTATTTGAACGAAGAACTCCACGTAAAGTAACACGCACAAGCAATTGATACACACGACCAGCCACACCAAGCACAATTGTCAATTCACTCCTGTGTTCAATAAGCGATACATCTGATACAGCCTCATGTAATATGATATGTCAGGATCATCTGACGTTGCAAGCTGTCACTGGTTGCAAAGCGCCTATTCCTGGAATGTAAGCGTCAGGCTACCAATGCAAGCTATACATGCAGACGCGCACACACATACACACACACACACACACACACACACAGGCGCACCTGCACACATACACACATACACACTAGCACAGATGCTGCTTCACATACACATACGCACACACATACAAACATTCAAGCAAAGTGCAACTTGATATGATACACCACAGAGCCAACACCGCAAAATCACTCCTAACATTCAACACAAGTTTAATATTTTGTACGTACCGAACGATGATCAATAAATTCGAGCATTAGCACACTGGATTTTGTGTCTATTCTCCATAAGAACACAAACAATTTGAAACAATACCTGATTTAATCGTGATTCACACAATCTCTATGATGTGTGGTGCGCCACGTGCAACAGCGTCACGCACCACTTCGGGGAACCCGCCAGAAGCATACGCGCAGTGTCCTCTGCCCTGGCGACATTGTGTGTCATTGGAGGAGGAGCACTCGTCCTCTGCATTGCAAGCGCTGTGCAACCGTGCGTATGTGTAATTGTCATGGTTCGCAATAAACAGTCGGTCCAGAACACTCGTCCTGTGTGCTAGTGTAGCTCTATGGCAAGCCAACCGCCACATTGGTGACCCCGACGTGGTGTGGTGCTGTGTTTGATATCTGCGGCACCTCATCTGCGCTATCTACATGCGCCATCTACTCGTGCCGCGCCTCTCTGTCAGCAGCCGTCTGTGCCTCGCTATGAGGGCGACGCACCATAAGCTGCTGGCAAGAGTAACCAGCATCACACAATCGAGGACCGACTCCGTCCGGCGCGTACGCAATCGTTCTTCCGATACCGCTGGACGCTAAAACATCAAAAGCAACCGTCTGCACAGCAAGGGGTCAACACAATCAAGATTGGCTCGACTCCTTGCTGCTGCAGTCTCTGCAACAACTTGTTACGCCACCGGACTGCGCAGCACGAGGTAGACTTGATTGTGTGGAATCTACTTGGCCTCGTGCTGCCGTGCAGTATGGCGCGCCAGTTTTCACACCTGCGCATTCATGACCGACTCATCAACGCCGCTCCGCTTCTGGTGGGGGAGCTCTGTGGTGCGCCACGTGCAACAGCGTCACGCAACACTTCGGGGAACCAGCCAGAAGCATACGCGCAGTGTCCTCTGCCCTGGCGACATTGTGTGTCATTGGAGGAGGAGCACTCGTCCTCTGCATTGCAAGCGCTGTGCAACCGTGCGTATGTGTAATTGTCATGTGTCGCAATAAACAGTCGGTCCAGAACAGTCGTCCTGTGTGCTAGTGTAGCTCTGTGGCAAGCCAACCGCCACAGATGCTTATATGATTGAAGATGCTCCGGTGTGCTTGGATGTTTCCATGACACACTATATAGTAGTTCTTGCTTTTCTGGGAATGAGAACATGCTGAATTTAGACTATCGGTCGTCATTCTTGTTTAAACCCCGGAACACAGCTTCAGGAATTGCCTGATAATACCTCATAATGAACACAAACAAGAAAACATCAATATATCTGTGATGCACTATACATTTCATACTACCTGCAGTTATTGCTGAAATTATTTATTATGATAAATATTAATTGGTATTTTAAGCGCGCACCATACTGTGACTATATGACACTGTGAACCATTCTACAGCGATGCCTCCTAGTAAACTCAAACTGGTATTAAAATTTGCGCACGGGCCAAGATTCGAACCGCGAGCCTCTGACGCATGATTTCAGCGCCTTAGCCACTGAACTACTCGAGATCTGAAATGATTTCTGTCATATATTGTCGCTAATGAGTTTCAAGCATCACCAATATAAATATTGCATAATCAATAACCTAATCTTAAACAATCAATTTATACGAAGAGCGAAACACTAGCAGCTACAAAGCTAAACAGCTAAACAGTGTTCACCTGTGTTGATATATAACTATGATGGTATGCAATGGACCTATGATGGTCTTGACTGCGCCGTGTTGGCGTCATATTTCGGGGAGTCGTTGTGTGAGCATCGTTGAGTGTGTGTCGGTGTGCGGTGTCTTGTGGGCGCGCGTGGGGTTGTAATGCCCCCGCTAATGTCTTCTAATATATCTTTTGTTTTTACACTTCATGTTTGTTTTTACAAACAGTAAAAACATTTAAAACAATAGTTCACAAAAAACAGTGAAAACACTTCAAGCAAAAATTCACAACACTTCGGTCTTCACTAACTTGTCGGCCCTCTCTCTCCCTCTTAACCAACCTCAAGTTTCTTTTCATGAAGGTGAGGTTAAAGCAATTCCTGCTGGGGCAAAGTGGAATAGTATCTTCCACTTTGCCGCAGCGCGTTCAACACACTAACCACATGCCTAAAATCACTATTGGCACAACGCAAATATCACTTCTTCAAAAAGACACTCAGACTCCAAATATGGATCAGTGATGAAGCCCAAAATTAGTGTTAGTATATGTTAGTGATTGTCCGAAACTACTTTTAAATACTGATTTTCAATATTTATGCTTACACATTTTGTATTTTATCATTGCATGTAAGCATCGTGTTGTCAACGTGTTATAAAATGTATTCCTGAACTCTGAATTTGTTAAACTCCATATGCCCAAAAGAAGCCCCAGGCTTAAAGGGCATAGTCAACATTGTTTTGTTATCATGTAAATTGCCTGTATAAATGATGTGTTGACAAATAAACGTATGAACATATGAACACACACACACACACACACATACACACCCACCCACACTCACACACACACACACACATATATATATATATATATATATATATATATATATATATATATATATATATATATATGAAGAAGGTGAGGTTAAAGCAATTCCTGCTGGGGCAAAGTGGAATAGTATCTTCCACTTTGCCGCAGCGCGTTCAACACACTAACCACATGCCTAAAATCACTATTGGCACAACGCAAATATCACTTCTTCAAAAAGACACTCAGACTCCAAATATGGATCAGTGATGAAGCCCAAAATTAGTGTTAGTATATGTTAGTGATTGTCCGAAACTACTTTTAAATACTGATTTTCAATATTTATGCTTACACATTTTGTATTTTGTCATTGCATGTAAGCATCGTGTTGTCAACGTGTTATAAAATGTATTCCTGAACTCTGAATTTGTTAAACTCCATATGCCCAAAAGAAGCCCCAGGCTTAAAGGGCATAGTCAACATTGTTTTGTTATCATGTAAATTGCCTGTATAAATGATGTGTTGACAAATAAACGTATGAACATATGAACACACACACACACACACACATACACACCCACCCACACTCACACACACACACACACACACACACACATATATATATATATATATATATATATATATATATATATATATATGAAGAAAGAAAAGAAAACACAAATGACTGCCACTCTTTGTCAAACGTTTCGGTCTTGAGACCTTCGTCAGTGACTATAAACAGATCAGTCGTTGATCGTCAGTGACAGATCGGTGACTATAAACAGATCGACAGTCGGATCGACAGACAGATCGACGACAGATCGTCAGTGACTATAAGCAGATCAGACTGATCTGTTTATAGTCACTGACGAAGATCTCAAGACCGAAACGTTTGACAAAGAGTGGCAGTCATTTGTGTTTTGTTTTCTTTCTTCATATATGTCGAAAACTTAATATATATATATATATATATTTACACGCCCATTGTGAAATAGAAGTAGAGAGAAGCGATAAAGTAAACACAACACTAATGGTCATAGGGGTGTCTAGTTGTTACGGAAACACAGGCGTCACCACATCTGTATGCCACGGAGAAGTTGAAAACCAATGTTTGGTCGTCTTCGTTTATTCGAAATTTTCCCGGGATTCGGAGTTTCGGATTCGCGAAAAAATGCGTTCCGAAGCTGGAAGTCCGAATCTATTTTGACGTCGGTCCCAACCCGATCCTCCGAACCCAAATCTGGGATTCTGCCGGTCCGAACAAATCCGCGGATAAAGGTTCGCGAACATTTGTTCGGATTGCCAACCTCTGCATATAAGTTAACATATAAGTATGTTCTGCCTTGACCTTGCTAGCTAATGCTAGAAATATACAATCTGCAACAACAAATTATAGCTCCTGAAATTCTTTTAATGACCTCCAGGCTGATAAATGCTGGACTAAATGCTCCAAAAGCATTTTGAGAAATGTTACACCATTGCGCTAAGCCAGTGGTTCGTTCCCATTTTAATATGTCTCGCGCCTACTAATCAGTCAGGTCTTGATTCTTCATAACACAGCTGAAAATCAAATTAATTCAGTTATTCCATTAAATTAAATGTCGCTGGAAACAAAAATGAACGAATTCGGGTTTATAAAAAAACAATTGTCATTCTGTTTCACCTTTCATTCCACACAGATTACGTATACTGCTTACGTATATAGTAAGCAGACCAGTCAAGCTTTTCATCGGGCTGGCTTTAGTCTCCCATACGACAAATTCATACGTAGTATTGATCATCTAGGTATGTCAAAGTCATTTCTCTGACAGTGAATAATTTCATATTAATGTTTAGCTATATTTAGCAAACATCCACATACATCCCAACATATATTGGTGAGGACTACACGAAACAAACTCACACAAACGGTTCTCGCAGTATGGTCTAAAAATTACCTCAATGACTAAACGACTGCTTGCAGAAATTTGCTGCCGTTGCCAAGCCGACGACAACTATGGACACTGATGGAATATTTGGTCAGACAGCGAGATACATCCACTGAAGATCAATGTACACAAAAACGCGGACTTCGTCGAAGCAGGTAATGGTGAAATGCCTTCGGTAATAGGTTATTTACAGCCATGTACACCAAATCGGCAATGCTAGATTACTGTACGTCAAATCAATATCACCCATATTTCGCTTGTAGGATCACATGCTATTCATAAATTCTTCTACATTTGCATCAATGTAGCCTACAAACATGCACAAACGGTAGTGTGCGCGTGTGTATGCACGTTCGCGCCGCTCATTTTGCCAGGGACCCACTGATTTGCGTGCGTTACGCTACGCGTATACTACATAATGCAATGCTCGGTTCCGCGCACTGAATTCGCACATGCGTGCCGAGAGGAATAGGTCTCCGCTGCAGTTTGCTAAGAAAGAGTTTGTTAGCATTCATTAAAGTGGATGAGTTCAACGCTTAACATTTGTTAGCTTACGTTAGGTCAGATTAGGTTATAGCTGACAAGCTGACGCTAGTTACATTATATGCCTTACCCAAGCGAACGCCAGTATCGCAGTGCATCATGCTCCTGATATTGTTTCCCCAATTATTCATCCATACGGGGGAAGATATGCGCATATTGTAGGCGATGCGCAAATCAGTGAGTGCCATTTTGCCACTAAGTCCATTGACGCTAGCAGCCGTGACGTAGCTGGTCTATCTGCCGCCCGGTAAGGTATATCTTATTGCCGCCCCACCATGCATGCTTGCGGATCACTTGGTCGTAAGGGATTTTTTCGTTACTCATCTGCCGATCTTCTTGTGATATTTGCTATCTGCAGATGTGTTCTATAGGATTTTGTGTACTGGTATGATATTTTATATATGTATATACATTACGTCATTTGTCTGTATGTATACATCGTATGTCATCTAGTCCAGTGGTTCTCAACGTGGGCCATACGGCCCACGTTGAGAACCAAACTTATAAAATGGGGGGACACAATATTTTCTCAGGGTTCACGAAAAATGTATGTTGAAACAGTTTAATGTTTTTATGATTTTCGATATACATTTCAATCGTTCGATCCGCCGCGACAGTGATATCCCCGGTGTTTGCCTGACGTGTGTATTTGATCCGCTGACGTCCGTGTATGTCTGTGTGTTGACCCCACCTGTACGTACGGTCGTGGCGTTGTTTTGGTGATCGGTGGAAAAAGTCACCGGCGTGCATGTGCTAATCCTGTGGAAAAGTGGTGTTGCGACGGTGCGTGTATATCCCATGCGTGCATGTCCCTGGTGTGTATGTCCGTGTGCTTGATGTCCACTTGCTTGTTTTTCTCATGTTCACCGCCCGTCCATGTATTTGTGTACATTAGGGTTGCTCATTTTCTAGTGATTTTTGAGATAAAAATTGTCTACATATTTTTCCCATGCTTTTGATGATGTTGAAGTCAATGGTGATAGAATGATTTAATTTTGAAGATATTCAAGGGTCGCAAATCCCACTTGAAAATTACAAATTTAGCCAAAAATGACAAATATTTGCATATTTCGCTCAGTAACTTATGCTCAACAATCTGTGTCAACGCTCAGTAACTTCTGTTCAACACACACACACACACACACACACACACACACACACACACACACACACACACACACACACACACACACACACACACACACACATGGAGTCGTGTGTACTCAGTCGTGGCGTGCGGACGTGTTTTTGTAATGCTGTTGAATTTACTTGGTTTTAATAGTGCTATGGTGTCAGGAAGTTGTATAGTGGTGTAGAGAGATGTGAGGAGTGGTAGAGTGGGTGTAGTTTGGATGGTGTGTGTAGGGTAGAGTGCTTGTTTCGGATATAGTATGCTCGTATTGACTTCATTTTGAGTAAGTTCGGTAGTTCGTTAACGGTTAATTTTGAAGAAAAAATCACCAGGAAAAATTATGATAGATTCACGCGAAATATAACAAGGAGCGCTTGCGACAAAGTAAGAAAAAATCGTCTACAAGACAATTTGAATCCTGCAATGACGCAAGAGCTATATCATTTGTCGTGCGCTGTTTGTGACTCCACAAACGGAGTGCGACAGACGCACAATGATGTGGCTCTCTGCAGAGCATGCGACATATTCTGGCGGCGACACCAGGAGAGCGGTGAGCGACAGGGACAGTGCGACCGCGGGGGCAGCTGCCGTCTCACTCCGCGCGACAGATCGAGTGCTCCGTGCCGTCTAGCCCGTTGCCAAGCTGTCGGAATGCAGGCCGAGCGGGCCCCCAGCGCAGACACACGATCCAACCCCGCGCAGCCGTGTCATCACTGCGGCACTATCAACAGCAGAAGGCAGGTGATTTCCTGCGCGCAATGTGAGCGGTTTTTCCACCTCACCTGCGTGGGAATCACCCGGGCACAAGCCGACGTCTTGCCGGTGTGGCATTGCGGTGCGTACATGCAGAGCCGCGGTGCGGATGGCGACGTGGACCCGCCAGCCGACGGTAACACCACTACTCCGACAAACCTGGCTGCGGCGCTTGCCGAGCTCAGACAGCAACGCCGAGTGCGTCAGCATGTCCCACGTGCGCTGCGTCATCGGGTGGCAGCCGACCTCGCACAGCAAATCACGGCGGCTCTGGAACAGCGCTCCCTCTCGGCCTGGTGGAAGCTGCTGTCATACGCCTTGACGGGTCCGATCAGCTCCGACGCAGCAGCAAGGAAGAAGCGGGGCACACAAAACCGAGGGCGACCACAGCACGACGAAGACGAGGCCAGATCCCGCGGCGTCAGAGCCAAGTGCGCCGATGGAGACATTGGTGCAACGCTCCGCCTGCTGACATCCAGCGACTGCTTGGCCGGGGACGACGAGACAGTGACCGCCGAGCTCGAGCGCAAGCACCCGCCTGCATTGCCGGACGAGCAGCTGCAGATGCATGACGCCGGAACACTGCCGATTTTTGAGGAGCACGAGATCCGCTCCGTCGTGCACTCGATGCCCAAAGGCTCATCGGGAGGACTGGACGGAATACGGCCGCTACATCTCCGCCAGCTCATCGCGCCACAGACGGCTGAAGCGGGTGCCCAGCTGCTGAAGGCACTGACGCAGCTGTGCAACTGTTGTGTACGGGGTGGCATCCCGGACTTCGTGCTCGGCGCATTCTACAGCGCGCGACTAATCGCATTGCGCAAGAAGTCCGGCGGGCTGCGCCCAGTAGCCGTCGGCAGTGTTTTGCGGCGCCTCGCCAGCAAACTGATCGCTGGGAAAATGACGAGCGCAGTCGCACAGCAGTTGCGCCCCGTTCAGCTCGGAGTGGGGTGCAAGCTGGGCTGCGAAGCGGCCGTGCACGCCACGCGCGCTTTCGTCAATGAGGCTAACGGTCGGCATGGTCACATTCTGCTGAAGCTGGATGTGACCAACGCCTTCAACACCATCAGTCGGCGCGCGCTGCTCGACGAAGTCGCCCGTCGTTTCCCCGCAGCATTGCCGCTCGTCCAGCAGGCGTACAGCCAGCCAACCCCACTGTACCACGGCATCACGCGAATCTGGTCCTGTCGCGGCGTACAGCAAGGAGACCCACTCGGGCCCATCTTGTTCGCCCTCGCCGTCGACCCAGTGGCCCAATCTCTCCAGTCGCCATTGAACCTGTGGTACCTGGACGACGCCATACTGGCAGGTCCCAGGGAAGTGGTGCTTGTAGACGTCAGCCGCCTGATCCCGGCCCTCGGCAGCATCGGCCTCGAGCTAAACACCGGCAAATGCGAAGTTGTCAGTCTGGGTCCAGCCACTGACAAACGACCAGCAGATACCGAAGACTCGAACGCGGCCGCCACATCACTGCTCGCCTCGGCCACAGTCACGCAGCTCTCCGACCTCCATCTGCTCGGCGCACCAGTGCAGACGGGCGGAATTGCAGAGGCGCTCAACAGAATCGAGGGCCAAACGTCCCTGCTGATCCAGCGCTCAGTCAACATCGGCTCGCACCCGGCGCTGTTTTTTCTCAGCAGGTACGCATCGGTTCCGCGGGCAATATACCTACTGAGAGCAGCGCCGGTGTACCAGGCCCGCGAACAAATGGGTGACATCGACGAGCAGCTGAGATCGGCCATCAGCGTTTGCTGCAATGTCGCCATGTCAGACGCACAGTGGCTGCAGGCTTCTCTTCCGGTCCGCCACTGAGGTATCGGAGCCAGACGGCTGAGCGACGTGGCACTACCTGCCCATATCGCCTCGCTGGAAGCTACCAGAGACTTGGTCTGTCTCATTAACCACCGCACAAGCGGTGACAGACCCTGCTCTCTGGTGGCAGCCATCAAGGAGTTCGTGGACACCATGTGCCCGGACTTCAGCACGAGCGAGCCACTGCACCAGCGCCACCTAGACGAACGATCTTCCTCCGTCCGCCAACAACATCTCCTCGCAAGCGCGAACCAGCTGTGCCGAGCCCGTCTCCTGGCCGCGGCCGCTCCTCACAGTGGCGCTTGGCTGTCAGCGCTGCCTGTCGCCAGCCTCGGCTTGCTGCTGCCAGACGAAGCCGTCCGAGTCGGCGTGGCGTTGCGACTTGGTGCCGCAGTGCAAGAGCCGCACAGGTGTCGCTGCGGTGCCACAACTGACAGGTGGGGCCACCATAGCCTCTCCTGCAGTCGCAATGCCGGCCGCCTGCCACGCCACACGGCGCTGAACAACATCATTCGCCACAGTTTGGCGTCGGCAGGAATCGCCGCGGTGCTGGAGCCACGAGGCCTGGACCGCGGCGACGGCCGCCGACCGGACGGAATCACCGTGTTGCCGGTGCGGCACGGCAAGTCGCTGCTCTGGGATGTGACCTGCGTCAACACGTTCTGTGACGCACATCTGCTGGACGGCGCGGTCACTCCCGGGGCAGCAGCGCATGCGGCGGAAGTCCGAAAGCGGCGGCGCTACTCAGAACTGTGCCAGCGGTACGATTTCCTGCCGCTGGCCATCAAGACCACCGGCGTGATGGGGGCATCCCTGGACGACTTCGTGAAGCTCCTGGGCGGCAGAATCAGCGAGCGTTCAGGGGAACCGCGAGAGACGGCCTTCGGCAGCGAATAAGCCTTCGGCAGCGACAGCGAATAGCTAAATGCGAAATAGCTAAATCGCAGCGAATGGCTTCGGCAGCGAATAAGCCTGGCCGTCATTCGTGGCAACGCCGCCTCCATTGTTTTATAGTAGTATTGTGAATATTGTGTACGCGTTTGTAAATATATTTGCTTGTGTCAAAAAAAAACAAAAAAAAACACACACACACACACATTGGGAAATAGCAAATTGGGAAGAAGCATTGTAAGGGGACATTGATGTGCAGTATAACGCCATTTGTCGTATATACGATGATGCAGTGAGAACGTATGTGCCGATCAAGAAACATACGCAGAAAAAAAGCAATGGTTCAACAAAATTTCCATGGAAGCGATAAGAGAGAGATATAAACTATGGAAGAACTACAGAAAAGTCTTAAGTTCTGACAGTTACGAGAGATAAAAAAAGAGTAGAAACAACTATACAAAGGTCAGAAGAGAAGCACAGAAACAATATGAAAAAGACATACTGGATAAGTACAAGGCTGAACCGAAATTGTTTCACGGCTATATCAACAGCCGTACCAGAATAAAACACAAAATTCTATGTATAGCGGTGAATGGACAAAGATATACGACTGACGATGATATATGTGAGATTTTAAACGAGCATTTTGTAATTTCACAGTGTTCATCCGAGGCGCCAGAGCGAGCGATGCGCGAGTTGTTCCGATATATTGAACGTTTGCTTACATGACATTCAACGTTTGTATGTCTGTGTGTCTGTATACACGCGCAGCACTGGTCGCGTTGGCAGAGGCCGTGTATGTGTGTGTGCAGTCACGTGTTTGTGTGGCTGTGGTCCTTGCGCGAGCGGTAGATGTTTGTTTGTAAATGCGTGCGTGTCTGTATGCGCAGCACTGGTTATACAGGCAGATGGTGTGCACGTGTGTGTATGTGTATGCATGTGAGTGTGTGTGTGCGTGTGTATGTGTGCGCGTGTGCGTCTATCCTGTACTGTCTTGGTGGCGATGTAACTGGGGGAAGTATGGGCAGTGTAAAGGGGGTTCGATGACGTGGACGTGGCCGAGCGAGTACTGCGCAATGTGGACGGCACGGTTTTCGCGCGCGCCAAGCCGTCTAAGATGGCGTCACTCGGTATCCGGCTTGTTGCGACCATAGATGTATTCACGAATATGCTGCAAAAGCATATCACGAGCGCACCACGTCCTCTTCGTCACGACGTGTCACATCACATCGTAACCACGGGTTAGCCACGCGTGTTGTGGCCGCGACGACTAGCACCGGACCGACTGGAGATCGCAATCCGTGAGATGGAGAAATGGTGCAAGATGGCGTAGCACGGCACTCTAAGAGCGCGTGGGCTTCTCCAATGCATCTGGTGCCCAAGAAAACGGCAGGCCAATGGCGCTTATGTGGAGACTATCGACGCCTAAACGAGTGCACTGAGCCAGATCGGTATCCCATACCACATGTGCACGACTGTACTGCGCAGCTGAGTGGGTGCACGATATTCTCCACACTGGACATTCGGCGCGCCTACCATCACATCCCAGTGGAGCCGTGTGATGTCCCAAAAACAGCCATAACAACACCGTTTGGCCTGTTTGAGATGTTACGACTGCCATTTGGACTGCGAAACGCAGCCCAGTCCTTCCAACGTCTGATGGATGAGATCTTGCGAGGTCTTCAACGGTGTTTTGTGTACATAGACGATGTGCTGATTGCGAGCCGCGACGAAAGCCAACATCTGGAAGACGTGCGCACAGTGCTGCAGCGACTCAGCAGCTACGGCATAGTTATCAACTCCGATAAATGTGTCATGGCACGACCAGAAGTGGAATTTCTTGGTCATAGGGTATCAAGTGCTGGAGTAGCACCATTGCCGGAAAAAGTTGCAGCTATATCGAACTTCGCGCGACCCAGGAAACAAGCAGATTTGAGGCGTTACCTGGCTATAATTACGTTTTACCACCGTTTCATGCCTTAAGCCGCGTCAATCCTAGCTCCACTTCACGCTGCCGTTACAGTTCGTTCGAAGCGGGCGAATGTTCCGGTTGAATGGACGGCGGAAGCAGAAGCATTTGAACGCAGCAAGCGACTTCTGGCCAATGCAACTCTCCTGGAGCACTCCAGACCAGGCGCAGAAATCAGCATACAGGTGGACGCATCTAACATCGGTATCGGTGGTGTGCTACAACAACTGACGAACGAGGAATGGCGACCACTGGCATTCTTCTCCAAGCAGTTGTCAGCTCCAGAGAAGCGCTACAGTGCCTTTGGAAAGGAACTGCTCGCCGTGTACCTTGCCGTACGACACTTCCGATACGCAATCGAAAGTCGACAGGTCGTGGTGTTCACGCCCCATAAGCCGTTGGTGTCAGCTTTTACTTCCAGCTCCGACTCGAACTCGCCGCGAGGAACGAGATATCTCGACTATGTGATGCAATATGTTGCAGAATCACGACATGTTCCCGGGGTAGACAATGTACCGGCAGATACGCTGTCGCGCATCCAGACGCTGCAACAGGTGACCGACGTATCACAGTTGATTGACGCACAATAAAACGACGCGGCGTTACAAGCGTTCATCAGAGGCGACCATTCATTGCAGTTGCAAAAGATTCCCCTAGCAGACGGCAAACGAGTGTGGGTCGATGTTTCCACAGGTCGGAGCCGACCACTGGTGCCTGCAGCACTCAGAAGGGCCACTTTCCAAAAATTACACGAATTGTCACATCCGGGGGTGAAAGGTTCACAGGATCTCGTGGGTAGTCGGTTTGTGTGGCCCAGCATGCGTTGCGACATTACCAAGTGGACCAGAGAGTGTCTGACATGCCAGCGACAAAAAGTGATCAAACACAAAAACCCCGCTCGGTGTGTTTGCGCCAACAATAGACATATTTCGGCAGGTCCACGTGGACATTGTGGGCCCTCTACCACCGTCTGACGGTTACAGATATGTTCTCACCTGCGTGGACACGTTCATGAAGTGGCCGGAAGTGATCCCGATACCTGATATCAGAGCACGCACGGTACTGACCGCCTTTCTGACAAATTGGGTGGCTCGATTTGGAGTTCCGCAAGAAGTCATTACCGACAGAGGCACTCAATTCGAGAGTGTCATGTGGACTTCAACTCTGCAAGTTCTCGGCTGTTCGAGATCGCGAACAACAGCCTACCATCCACAAAACAACGGCTTGGTCGAGCGAATGCACCGGCAGCTGAGGACCGCACTGAGGTGTTCCAACGCCGAGCGGTGGACAGACGCTTTGTCATTGTTATTGCTGGGATTATGAACGGTGGTGAAACGCAGCCTGAACATTTCGTCCTCCGAGTTGGTGTACGGATTCGTACTGCGAGTCTCTGGCGAATTCGTGTGCCAACAGCCCGACGTCCATTTTGACCCTCAATCATTCGCCAGTCAGCTGAGACGAGCCATGTCCTCCCTCCGACCCACACCGACACGAGAGGCTCGGATCGACCGCACAGTCTACGTTCCGGCTGATCTGGAGCAAGCATCGCATGTGTTTGTGAGAGTCGACCGACAACGAGCTTCACTGGAAGCACCATACGAAGGCCCGTTTCGAGTGATAGACAGGTCAGAGAAGACGATCAAGATCGACCGAAATGGAGCGTCACGACCCGACTGTGTATCACTGGATCGTGTTATTCCGGCGTACGTGGACAGCGTCCCACAATCCATCACAGCGATAGAAGCAGACCAACCACTAGCGTCAACAACCGAGATGCCACAACACGGATGTTCTCCTCACAACATCATGCGGAGTGGTCGTAAAACGACACAAACGAGGCGCGTTCGCTTTGACGATGACACCAAGCGCCACGATGGCTCGACACTTCAGCGCAGAACCACTCGCGGCAGGAAAGTGCTGTTGCCCATTCGCTTTCGATAGGGGGAGGTAGTGTGCCGCCTTGGTCAGCACAGATCCTGGTAGAGCGTGCGTGGTGACGCTACTGAGCGCCTGGGGCATGCGTCTGTGTGTTTGTGTGTCATGGTGTATGTTCCGCGTGTACGGCGGACAGTGCATGGACGTTACGCGTGTATGTCCGTATGTGTCTGTGTATGTTCCCCTCGCACAGGGACCGCGGATTAAGGAGACTACCCCAATTGAGACAAGGACTATTTGAGACAAAACTCACGGCCGCTCTCAACCTCTACATTGTAGTGTGATGCTGCCCCGCCCAGAGGGCGCGGGCGCGGCTAGCGTGGATGACGCTACCCGCTACGAGTCAGTGTGTGTCCAGCAGTGGTTGTGTGCAGGTCGTGACGTTGTTACCCTATTGTACGTGTCCGCTTGTAACCACGCTTTATAATACATGGCGCAGCCGACGTCTCCGTGTCGGAGACGAATCGCGACCCACACTGGATGAGCTGCCAGCGGCCCTGGTCGTCCCGCTGGCGGAGCACAAACCCGAGGCCTTTCTGTCTTGCCGCGTCCGTCTCCAACATGGTGGGCCTTGTCGGGTCGAAGTGGCCAAGCACGGGCGGGCTGGCCAACGCGCGTTTTACGGCCGTGAAAGCAGCGTCGTGTTGTGACGGCCACTGCCGCCAATTTCTGTGGCTTCCACATCACGTCCTCCGGATTTACCATCGACGAGAAGAAAATTCGGACCCTGGCTGACTTCCCTACACCGACGGACCTGACCTCACTGCGGTCGTTCTTGGGCTTGGCGAATCAGTTTGGCGACTTCTCTGACGCCATCGCTTCTGCTGCCGAGCCCCTGCGTCAGCTGCTCCGCAAAGGCGTCGAGTGGCAGTGGTCGTCACAACACGACGCTGCTTTCACGGCCGTAAAACGCGCGTTGGCCAGCCCGCCCGTGCTTGGCCACTTCGACCCGACAAGGCCCACCATGTTGGAGACGGACGCGGCAAGACAGAAAGGCCTCGGGTTTGTGCTCCGCCAGCGGGACGACCAGGGCCGCTGGCAGCTCATCCAGTGTGGGTCGCGATTCGTCTCCGACACGGAGAGCCGTTATGCCGTCTGCGAGCTGGAGATGTTGGCCGTGGTGTGGGCCTGCCAGAAATGCCACCAATATCTGGCTGGCCTGCCCACCTTCAATGTGGTCACCGACCACAAGCCGCTGGTGCCCATCCTGAACGAAAAGGCGCTCGGAGACATCTGCAATCCTCGTCTGCAGCGCATGCGTCAGCGTCTACTGCACCTGACCTTTGTCGCCAGCTGGAGGCCAGGAGCACAGCACAACATCGCCGACGCCCTGTCACGCGCACCCTCCCGGCCGGCCGGTGCTGACGCGGACGTGGACGACTCTTCGTCTGGATTTTTCATACAGACGCTAGACGCCTTCTCAGATGAGGACGATGAAGGCCGCCGCACATCGCCAGTCGACACCACTCTGGAGGCGGTGCGAGCTGCGTCTCTCGCGGACGACGAGTGCCGTCAGCTGATGCCGTACGTGCTAGACGGCTTTCCTCAGCATAAGCATCTCCTACCGTCCAGCCTTCACCAGTACTGGGGTGTGCGCGACCAGCTCACTGCGGACCATGGCCTGATTTTGGTCGGCTGCCGTCTGCTTGTGCCCAAGCGCCTGCGAAAAGATACCCTCCGCCGCCTCCACGAAAGCCATCAGGGGCAGGTCAGGACGGTTCAACGCGCCCGCCAGACTGTATTCTGGCCTGGCCTTAATAACGACATCGCCATGGCCGTTTCGTCATGCCAAGAGTGTCTCGAATACAAGGACTCTCAGCAGAAAGAGCCATACATGGCGGAACCGCGCCCGACACGGCCCTTCGAATCGGTGTCGGCAGATTTCTTCTACCATGCGGGGAAAACGTTCCTCGTATACGCCGACCGATTCTCCAACTGGCCGCTGGTGTTTGAATGTGGCCTTGACGCGTCTGCTCATCAGCTGGTGAAGCTGTTTCGGCGCGTGTTTGTCGCCACGGGCGTACCGTCCATATTGTCGTCGGACGGCGGCCCGCAGTTCACTGCGCGTCTCACTGCCGAGTTCATGCGACATTGGCGTGTCCGTCACCGACTCTCCAGTCCACGCTTCCCGTCCTCTAATGGGCACGCCGAGTCCGCTGTCAAGCGGGTGAAGCGACTCATCCAGAAGTCGGCCCACGACGGGGACCTCAACACGGACGCGTTCGTTGCCGGCCTGCTGGAGATGTGTAACGCGCCTGGTGCCGAAGGCCGCTCGCCCGCGCAGCTGCTGTACGGTCGCCCCGTGTCGTCTGCCGTCCCCGCGCATCCTCGCGCGTTCCTGCCTGAATGGCAGCCGTCCACCGCTGAGTGTGATCTCCGAGCATCGGCCGCGCACGACAGGCAGATCACCAACTACAATCGGTCAGCCAGACCACTGCCGCCGTTATCGCCCGGCACTACAGTGGCTCTCCAGGACCCGACGACAGGCCGCTGGGACCGGACTGGCGTGGTCGCTGTCACTGGTCGTCGCCGCCAGTACGCGGTACGCTTACCGCATGGCGGTCTCTACTGGCGTAACCGCCGCCACCTGCGGCCAGCAGTCAGCGCACCCGCCTCCGAAGTGACGCCGCCACCATTCGTCAGCGCAGAGCGGCCAGAGGCCATGTGCCTGCCTTGCCCACAGCTGTCGCCGCCGCAACCGCCGCGAGAGACCAGCAGCAGCAGCGGACCCGCGCCGCCGCCGGGGGAGGATGTGAGCGGAACATCAGAGGCTCCACATACACCAAACCCTCGCCGAAGCCACCGAACCCGCAGACCGCCGCCGCACCTGAGCGACTACGTCTGCAGGACCAGCAGCGCCCCCCTTCCGCCGCTTGGAGGGGAGATGTAGTGTGATGCTGCCCCGCCCAGAGGGCGCGGGCGCGGCTAGCGTGGATGACGCTACCCGCTACGAGTCAGTGTGTGTCCAGCAGTGGTTGTGTGCAGGTCGTGACGTTGTTACCCTATTGTACGTGTCCGCTTGTAACCACGCTTTATAATACATACATAATCCGACCCGTGCCACCCGATGCCTGATTAACACTACAAACGCTCTTTCACTCTACACTATAACTCTGTCTTTCTGTACCTGACATTCCGTATTATTGTTGTGTTCATTCGGTAATATACGTTCGCCTGGTGTGGTCGTTGATTTGTACAGCGCGTATAGTACTAGCACTACAAGGTCAAATAAATTACGACTAAACGTGAAGATGAGCCACGTTATGTTGTTTCAGAGCAGGTCACTTCCCTCACTTGCTCACTTCCCTCTTCGATCTGGTGTTCCCCAAGGTTCCGTCCTTGGCCCACTATTATTTAATCTTTATATGTCTTCTCTTTGCCCTGTTCTTCGAAAACATTCCATTACTTTCAAAATCTATGCCGATGACATCCAATTCCTCATTCCTGTCACTCCTGATACTCCCTCTTTTCTCTCTGATATACTTTCTGAAATTTCCTCATGGGCCGCCTCTCGGCAGTTGTACTTGAATACTTCTAAGTCTGAGTTCATCGTCCATCATCCACCTCGTATTTCACCTCCTCTTCTCCCATTTCCTATCTCAACTTCTGTTCGCAATCTCGGCTCTATCTTTGTCTCTTCGCTCTCCTGCTTTGACAATATCGTTTCTGTCGCCCGCACTTGTCGTCTTATTCTGCGCTCTCTCTACCCTATACGTCCCTATCTTGATAAAAATTCCGCCATCACTCTTGTTCATACTCTCATTTTCCCCAGGTTAGACTACTGCAACTCGCTTTACTTTAGTGCTCCTCGTTCTCATCTCTTAATCCTTCAGCGTGTGATCAACCAATCTTGTCGATTTGTCTTTCATCCTACCTTTTCTCGCCACACGTCTCACCTACTTTTTCAACTCCACTGGCTTCCTATCATCCCACGAATTCATTTTCGCCTTTGTTGTCTCATTTACAAGCTTCTGCATGATCCTCACCAACCTTCTTATCTTGCTAATCTTTTGTCTCCCACTGACTCACACTCCTCTCGTCGCCCTCTTCCTCTCGCTTGTCCTCGTGCATCTAATGAATCTTCCTGGTCCTCTAAATCGTTCTTCTTTTACGCCCCTCGCTTGTATAATTCTCTTCCCTCTCATATCACCCGCGCCTCTTCATTTCGGTCATTCCGCCATCGGCTTCGCCTGTACCTTTTTGACATTTCATTTGATCCCGTCTCTCACTCTCTCTCTCCTTTCGCCTCTCTGTGATATTGTTTGAACTATTTCTCCGTTTCATGATTGTTTCAATTCTCGTTGTCTTATTTTTCCCTGTCTTGAGCACAGTTACTGCTTCCTTTCCTTCCTTGCTACTTTATTTATTCTATTGTGAATGTTCTCTGTAATAATTCTCTGTCGATTTTATTGTTTGAACATACCACTTGATTTTTTGGAACTGTGCCCTTTGTGCTTGTGCTCGCTATTTAGCAATTTTGGTTGTTTTGTGACTTCTCTTTCTTTTACTTGCTCATTTCTCCCATATTCTTTACAATTGTCGTTTTATCTCAATTGATGTTTTCCCTTTTTCGCGCTTGTGTTTTACCGGCGCTATAGCAAATACACGTTGTTGTTGTTGTTGTTGTTAACAAATCAATTACGCATCCTGAAATTGAATCAAGAAACTATTGAACGTGTTCAAACAACAAAGTTTCTAGGAGTAACCGTTGATGACAATTTGAGCTGGAGAATACATATCGCCAGCGTATGTAGCTCTATCAAAAACAGCCGGAATTATATATCGGGTAAGACATAATTTATCTTCTGCATCCATGATGAACCTATATTATACATTAAAATATTAATACATAATAATTATATTTTTTAATACATTATTTTATTCAAAAATAATGTATTGTTTGTCCGTCTGGGGTTGTACTTGGCCCTTATTTCACAATGAACCGATTAAAATTCAGAAACGTATATTGAGAATCATGCATTTTTATAAAAAATTGACTCTACCGAAAACATTTTTGCTGAATCAAAATTATTGAAGTTCAACTACAGTATTGAAGTATTTTATGTTGGTGGATATGTTTAGGTCGATAAGAAGAAAAGAAAATACATTTAGATTGCAGGATAACCGAAGGATGACAAGAGGAAATCAGATAAACATGATATGTCCCGCATATCGAACTGTTCTCTTCCATAACTCCATTTTGTACTCTGGACCACAATTGTGGAATTCCTTACCAAGTAGTATAAAAATAAATGTCGATGAAATGAGCTTCAATAGTTTTTTGAGACGATGTATTGGAACTCCAGTCAAAAGAAAACAATACTTTGATAATAATATCTGAAACGAAAGAAACATTTGTAAACACAAAGAACAAATATACATACGGTAACAATGCGACACATATGCAATATAAACGCAAATAAACGCTACTTATTCACCCGTCTCCCAATCCAAACTGCCACGTTCTCTAAACAAGGAATAACGCCTTACATCACCCGCAATTGCCACATCCTGACCTTAAATCACTTTCCCCTAAAAAAAGATGAACATGAATAGTGAGAATACAACGAAACGTACCAACACACAATCGCTTAGCTGAATCGCCGGTTTCGGAAAACCGTGCGCCCCGAACGTGACTTCTGTGGCAAAAAACTCAACGGATCTGGGGAAGCCGGTAACGATGGATGCTCATCTACCTCGGGTGGCTTTCGGCTGTCTCCAATGATCTCGGATGTCGGCGACGTCTCCAGCTCCACGTCGTCCTCCGCCACTTGTTCGGGGGCCCCCTCGATCACCTCCTGCGAGACAGGTACCAGCTTGCATTGGTCTATGTGCACACATATCGTTTTGGGTCCGGCACTACTCTCAGATCTTACGAACACGGTTGCACCCCTAATGTCCTCCACTCGAAAAGGGCCCATAAACACAGGTTGCAATCCAGAGCGAGTCTCGTTCTTGGTGAAAACCCAATCTCCTGTCCGTATGTTACGACTTCGAGCTTCGACTTTGCCTTGGTCGTACTGCCTCTTGTACTGAGATTGAGCATTTTCAGTATGTTGACTCACGTCCTCGTAAATTTGTAGTTGTGTTATCTGTTGATTGTCCATCCAATCCTCAAAGTTGTTGGGTGTTTCCTCGTCCATCACAAATGACCCCGGAGGTTGGAGGTTGACACCGAACATGACCTTGTTTGGGCTGTACCCCGTTGATTTATTTTTCACATTATTGATGAAAAAGTTTACTTCCCTGAGTATGGACGGCCACTCTGTCACCCTCTTGTCTTTTTCAGTTAGCATGCACCTGAGCGTCTGTTTGACAGTTTGTATCATTCTCTCCGCAGACCCATCTCCTTGTGGATGGTACGGACTTGATCGACGTTTTTCAATTTGGAGGTCATTGCACAGCTGTCGTATGATCACTCCGTCCACATTTCGTCCTTGGTCTGTCAACAAAATCTTTGGGTAGCCATGCCGACACACCCATTCCGTTCGGAATGCTTCAGTAATCGCCTCCGCCGTTTGCTCTTTCAATGGCACCACTTCTAAATACCTCGCGAACAAATCCACTATCACCAGTATATATCGGAATCCTTCGTAACTCCATGGCAATGTGGCCACGTCCATTGCAATGGCTTGTCGCGGCCGACTCACCCCAATAGTAGGTGTGGTAAGTGTTACCTTGCGCTGAAAAGAACGTTTGTTCTCTGCGCAAACGGAACATGTCTGACAGACTTCCTTCACCACCTGATCCATGGCTTCAAAATAATATCGCCGCCTGACACATTCCAACGTTTTCTGTACGCCAAAATGGCCCGACCTGTGCACATCACCTACTACTTTGCGCTGCCACATTTTCGGCACTATTATACACCTATTTTTGGTGAGAAGACCGTTACTCAACGTGATGTCGTTAAATCGGCTCATAGGACCATTTTGCAACTTCCCACTCAGTTCGATTTGTCTTGTGGCGTTTACTATTACTTCGTCTTCCTTTTGTATGTTGACCCACTCGGAATGGCCACCCCCGACCTCAGTAATAGGGTAAACATGTCTTTCAAGATGTTCTTGTTCGTCATTGACCTTCGAGTTTACTTCTGTTGGGAGTCTGCTCAAAAAATCTGCTGCCACATTCTCTGAACCTTTCTTATGGACGATTTCATAACTGGCCAAAGCCTCTAATTCCATCAACCACCTGGCAAATTTGTTTCGCGGATCTTTTTGTCGGCGCATCCAGACCAGCGGATTGTGGTCAGTCATTACATACACTTTGGAAGCTGCCCGCAGGATGTACCACCACTTTCTTACTGCAGCGACTACTGCCCAGGCTTCCAATTCACCTGCTGCGTACCGTGCCTGCGCCTGTGTGAGGCCTGACGAATAGAAGGCCAGCGGCCGCAAATTTCCAGTGACGTCTTTCTGCGAAATAATGCCACCAATCCCGTTTTGACTAGCATCTGTGCTAATGTAAAATGGCTCCTTCCATTTTGGAAAAGACAGTGTAGGGCATTGTTTGATCTTCCTTTTTACCTCGTCAAAGCTGTTCTGACACTCTTCCGTCCACTTCCATTCGACACCCTTTCGAGTTAGTCGGTGCAGCGGTGCACATACAGTGCTCATATTCTCCACGAAGTGCCGATAAAAGTTCACGAAACCTAGAAATCTTATCAACGCCTTCACACCTGTAGGAGCATGAAACACATCTAAGGCCTCTACGTGCGCTTTCAGAGGTCGAACTCCGTCACCGGAAATAGCGTGTCCAACGAACTCCCCTTCGCGACAGCCAAACTTACATTTTTCCAGCCTCAACTGCAGGCTTGCCGTCCGAAAAGCCTGAAGCGTGGAGCGCAAATGCACCACATGATCATCCGCGTTTTTCGAGAACACACACGTATCGTCCACATAAGCCACAGTGTTTTCCATATCCCGGAGCGCATCATCTACAGTTCTTTGGTATGTACTCTGGCTATTGCATAGCCCAAAAGACATGACGTTCATCTCATATTGTCCCCCAGGCACTGAGAAGGCAGTTTTTTCTTTGTCCTCTTCGCGCAACGGAATGGACCAATAAGCACTCGCGCCATCCAAAAACGAAAATATCCTGGCTCCATCCATTCGCTCCAACAAACGCCTCCAGTCTGCCGCTGGGTAGGCATCTTTCTTGGTGTGTGCATTCAGATCCCTGTAATCCACCACAAATCGAAGCGTACCGTCCTTTTTACGCACCAACAACACTCTGCTGCTCCACGGCGACTTGGACCGTCTACACACACCGTTTTCGAGCATTTCAGCTATCTGTCGATTGATCTCGGCCTCGGTTTCAGGGTTGAAGCGCGCCGGCCCGTGCTTGATCGGCGGCACACCGTCAGTTTCGATAGTGTGGCAAACCTTTTTGGAAGTCCGTGGACACTTGGGATTATCGGCGAAGACGTCCTGGTATTCCATCAACAAGGACAGTAACCGGTGACGATCATCTTCTGGCAAACTTGCATCTATCCGTTTTTCAAACGCTGCCCTCACGTTGCCATCTTGGATGAGATTCACTCTTTGCTCATGTTGTCCTCCACCAATCATAATGTCGGCTGTTTTCCATTGGGAACCCAGTCTCACTCGGCCCCTTTCCCAATCAAACTCAGTAGAGGAAAATTGCGTCAGATAGTCCCGTCCGAGCAGCACAAATTTATAAGGCGCACTTATCACACTGAAACGGTGATCCACCATTTGCCCTCCACCCGCATCGATGTTCACCGGCAGTTGACCAATCACGACCGCCTTACCGCCTATTCCTGACAAACACGTGTTCACATCATTAGCAAATTCGATTTTCCTCCCCAGACCTAACCGATTGACAGTAGCTTCATCTATAACCGAAGTCGAGGCTCCGGAATCCAGCATTGCCGTGACTTTCTCACAATTTATGGTCACAGGTATTGTCACAGTATCGCCAGAATTCAATATCGCGGGTGCGCCATTCGACGGCGCCGTGTTTTGCACCGCAAACACTTTATTTTGCTTTGAACAGTCCGACATGGAGTGGCCCTTCTCGCCGCAGCGGAGACAGTGCCGGGCTGGACACATTCTCATGAAATGCCCCAACTTGCAACAAAGATAACATCCCCTGTTGGAGTTTTTACGATCTTTATCCCATGTCTTCAAAGGCCCTGTTTTCTGTGACACAGCTGACACATCCATCGTGTTTGGTGTAGCCATTTTGTCTTTTTGACACTCGGATTGATGGACAACATGTACCGCTTGTACATCTTTATTGAGCGGCAGGCCCCTTTCGGTCATCCAACCTTTCACTCGAATCAATAATTTCCTCCCGTCAGTTTCGCTTTCGAGAGAATTCTCGGCTATCCAGGTTTTTACCCTGGGTTGTACGTCACGGGGCAATTGATTGACAAACAACGTGCACACAAACGCTATATCCGAACCCGCGTCTTTGGCCAATCTCTTCAGCGTAAAAAAATAGTCATCAATCATGACACCAGGCATCCACTCACATTTACATAGTCTCTGTAATGCTTCATACCTGTCGACCGGGTTATCCAGCGTTCTGATGAGAATGTCAAAAGCTTCGTCCAGGGATTCCACTTCAGCGATCACCTCCTTCACCAACTCTCGTTCCGCTGGCCTACGATTCACGTACGCTGGGAGCATCCCGATTGCCAGTTTCTCCGCAGCTGCACCTCGACAAAGTAGACCGCTCACGGCTGCTACAAACAACGGCTTCCACTCCGCGATCCGTTCGTTTGATTTGAGCGTAGGCACTGGCAGGACCACTGGATTATGTCCAACATCAAGACCCGTTGGTGCTGACCCAGAATTCATTTCGGTCTTCATCCGGATTGGAGCCTCCGCGTCCTTATCCATGTGCCGTGACCACTTATCAAGTATTGTTTTAATGTGAGACGATGTATTGGAACTCCAGTCAAAAGAAAACAATACTTTGATAATAATATCTGAAACGAAAGAAACATTTGTAAACACAAAGAACAAATATACATACGGTAACAATGCGACACATATGCAATATAAACGCAAATAAACGCTACTTATTCACCCGTCTCCCAATCCAAACTGCCACGTTCTCTAAACAAGGAATAACGCCTTACATCACCCGCAATTGCCACATCCTGACCTTACAGTTTCAAACAGCAGACAAAGGTACTTTTCTATGAACAACAAATGACAGGACAATAGTGAGTAGTTAAATATTGTACTGATTATTGTGTATCATGTATATCATTGGTGTGTATCATGCTGTATATCATTATTGTGTCATGTGACGAATCAGTCATCTCTTTCACATCGTCTTGTGAAATCATGGTTTATTTTTCTCGTGAAGTGTGTGGCGTCGTGAAGCCACATTGAAAACGAGGAAGACACGGCGAGAAAAGTCTATTGCAGGCGAGATCACAATACAAGATAATACCAGCGAATGCGAGCGAATCCGAGCGAATGGCCCTTTGACCGGCAGTGTGCCGTGTTATATAAGCTCGGTCATGTGACCTTTCACACGGTCACATGACCATTCACACGGTCACATTCCTACACAAACGCCTAACCGCGTTCACCAATACAGAAGGATACACACAGACATACACTTGACATGCATACACGCCAGACACGCATACAAACGAGCGAAACGCACACACAAAGGATACACTTGGATACACACAGACATACACTTGACATGCATACACGCCAGACACGCATACAAACGAGCGAAACGCACACACAAAGGATACACTTGGATACACACAGACATACAACCGCCCAACCACGCAACTTGCACGCCTCCACAGTACTCCGCCGCCTGAGAACGGAGTTCATAACACGTCAAGGTCGGTCATACATATCACAAATCATACATACACATGTGCGCACACTCATACGTAGTCACACACACACCCACAATATAGACACAATATACTCACACATTCGAACATCCAAATGTGCAAATGACAGTTACCACGACGGGTAGAAGTGATACATGTCAAGATAGGCACACACAATATATATATATATATATAGCAGCAAAATGACCCGTTTCAAGGACAAGTCCTGAATAAAAAAACACACGATAAATCAGTAGTACAAAATCATCAAAAATAGTGAAAATCCGGTGTTGTCTTGAATCTAACCGTACGACCGCATCTGGTAGTGATTGTCTTTGGTAGCGATGCACGAGGAGCAGGTACAGGAACAGGCCGTGTCGTAGTGGTGCTGGCGGGCGTAACACGTGCACGTGGAACCGGAGGAGGCTGCGACGAAGGGGCCTTGACCGGTGACGCAGCAGTGACGATGGCTGGCTTCAGACGATCTATCGAGACGGACTCTGACCCGCCAGTTGGCAGAGCGATGGTGAAAACTTTCGGCGTTCTGGATACGACGCGAAAAGGGCCCCGATAAGGTGCCTCGAGTGGACGGCGGACACGATCGACACGCAACCACACATGCTCACATGTCATCAGCTGCGCTGGCAAGTAGGATGTCGGAGTGCTGTGTGACGTACCGGCTGACAAGCTGTGAAAGTCGATCTCCTGCATTCTCTTGTTGAGTTCGCCCACGAAGTCGTGCTGTGCTTTAATGGACACGTTTTCACCTGTTGGCACCCGAGGACACAGCAGATATCCGCCCGTAACGGCCGTGAATGGCGAAAAACCGGACTCCGCGGGCAGCAATCGGATCCCCAACATGACGACCGGAAGAGCCGAAAGCCAGCATTCTTTACGGGCTATGATAGCTGTTTTAATTACGCGATGAAGACGCTCTACCATGCCGTTAGATTGGGGGTGATAGGCGGTCGTCCGAACACGATGAAAACCTACCAGTTTGGATAATTCCTCGAACAGTTCAGATTCAAACTGGGTTCCGCGATCCGTTACCACATGGAGTGGGACACCGAAACGCGAAATCAAGCCAGTGAAGAAGGCGTTGGCAACAGATGCTGCAGTGATGTCAGTGAGTGGCATCGCCTCGGGCCAGCGGCTTGCACGATCGACGCATGTCAGTATGTATCTGAACGGCGTGGAAAATGAGTGACCAGCTGTAACCGCCGGCGGCAGAGGCCCGACGAGATCTAAGTGAACCACCTCGAATCGTGCGCTAGGAAGATCAAACTGCGAAAGTGGCGACTTTGTGTGGCGCGTGATCTTTGATTGTTGGCAGGCAGTACAACTACGTACCCAATCTTTAATATCTTTGTCCATGTGAGGCCATACATACCTGGATTTTATCACGCGTGTGCTGGCGCGAACCCCAGGATGTGCAATATTGTGCAGCTGCTGGAACACGTGAAACCGGCATCTCTGCGGTAGAAACGGCCTAGGATGAGGCGTTGTTGTATCACACAGTAGCACGGTATCATCGGACAAGTTGAACTTCTTCAGGCTGTCGGCGTGAATCATAACATCGCGATCATCCAGCTGAGCACGCGCAATGGCGGGCAGATCAAATGCTTCCAATTGGATGACGTTCACATCTCTCGAAAGGCAATCTGCGACCACGTTCTCGGCGCCGCGAACATGCTGAACATCGGACACATATTCGGTAATATATGACCAATGCCGCTGCTGTCTGTCTGACTTAGCCATGCGAGGACTGCGAAAAGCCGAGACGAGCGGTTTGTGATCGGTTAGCAGCGTTACCACTCGCCCCTCCAGGAAATGACGGAAATGTCCCACGGCGTAATAAGCGGCCAACAATTCGCGGTCGTAGACAGAGTACTTCCGCTGCGCGGCAGAAAGCTTCTTTGAAAAAAAACGAGATGGGCCTAGGCACCCCGTCCACCATCTGGTGAAGTGCAGCGCCAGCAGCCGTCGATGAGCAGTCGGTGACTAGCTGAAGCTGATCACAGTTAGCTTTGGGATGAGGTAGCGTGCATGCGTCACTCAGGGCTCGCTTGACGCCTTCAAACGCAGCTATCTCGTCTGCAGTGAGCGAAAGGCTTTTTGAATTTGGCTCTATTCTACTGCGTTCCGACAAAGGGTGAACAAGGGTCGCGAAACCAGGGATCATACGGCGGTAAAAACCTACCATGCCCAGAAATCTACGCAGTGAAGCAGAATCAGAAGGTAAAGGAAAATCATTAATGACACTCACTTTGGAATCCGGCGGGCAAACACCGTCGGCAGTGATCTTGTGACCAAGGAAATCAATCTCTGACCTGTAAAAACAACACTTGTCCAGAGATAATCGGAGACCATGCTTTTCAAAAACGTCAAATACTGCTGCCAGGTCGCGCGTGTGCTGCTGCTCGTCAACCGAGAACACGAGAACATCGTCTAGATAAACGAATGTGCACGACAGGTGGGCAAGTATCGTACTCATCATGCGCTGAAAGGTGGCTCCGGCGTTTTTGAGACCCAACGGCATAAACAAATATTCAAATAACCCGAAAGGAGTCACTACAGCGGTTTTCGGTATGTCGGCTTCACTCATCGGAACCTGATGATATGCCTGTAGTAGGTCCAATTTGGAAAATACTGTCATGCCGTCTAAATGTGCTGACAGATCCTGGATATGTGGGATCGGAAATCTGTCATGCACAGTCTTGACATTGAGCGCCCGATAATCTCCCGTGATGCGCCACTCGCCGGGTGCTTTCTTAGCAACCATATGAAGCGGAGAAGCCCACGGCGAGTTGGAGCGACGGACGACACCGGACGCTAAGAGATCTTCGAAAGCAGATCGAGCGGCATTATCTTTATCGGGCGTCAGTCGGCGAGGCCGAGCAAAGACCGGTGCGGCACTGCCCGTGTCAATGCTGTGCTGAACAGGCATAGAAACCATATTGTTTGACCGTGGTGCAAGTAGCGATGGATGATCAGACATCAACGTGCGCACAGTATGAGGAAAATTACTCAAGTCGTTGACGACAAGGCCAACTGGTTGTGCACCACTTACCTTAGCCGGCGCTTGCAGCGAGGTTGTGGTGTCACGAATGCAGTTGTGATGACAATCGACTATGAGTTTAAAGTGGCGCAAAAAATCGTGGCCCAGCAATGGAGACACTGCGTCGGATACTACAAATGTCCATGTGAACTTCCGACGCAGCTTCTGCAGCACAATGTCGACACGAACCTCACCGTGTACTGTCATGGGCTGGCCATTGGCTGCGGATAACCGCACTGATGTTGGCAGGAGCGACAGTGTGCTTACCTCGGTCCGTGGAAGGACGGAGACACCTGCTCCGGTGTCAACAATGAAGGACAACCATTTGGTGCCGACACGAGCTGCTACTGTGAGGAGCGGCAGGCCACCTGATGCAGCTACCATGGCCTGCCGATCTAGTTTTCCGGGGTCGACGGACGGGAACGATCGGCAGGCACCGGCGATGAGCCCCTGGATGATGGTTGCATCGCTAGATTTGCTGGTTTCCGTGGCCACTGACACCATGGCTTGCACGTGCGTGCAGCGGCGCCAAAAAATATATGACCACGACACACTTTCGGGCGTTGGTCGGAATGAAAAGGCTGCAGTCCTATGCCGTATCTGGCGTTTGATACTCTCTCCTGCTGTCGTCCGCTGCGATGAGTGGTCGCTGCTTGGGTAAACATACCGGGCGCGGCCAAGCACTGCGACGGCACCAGCGGCATCAACTCGTCTGCCAGCTTGCCGAGCTGTTCCAGCGGCGTCTGCTGTTGTGCAGCCAAGACCGGGCCGAGAGCTGGTGGTAACGCCTGAGTAAACTTGTGACGAACTAAATCTTCCGTCACTTTTACTTTGCGTGCACGCGCCATCAGCTCACTAAGATAAACAGATGGTCGACCAGTCATGACAGTGCTAGAAATGAGCCCCTCAAATAGCTCCGTTTTGGATTTCTCGAGAGTCTGAAGAACCTCGGATTTGAGCTGTGAGTATGACTCTTGCTCCATTGTAGCAGGACTGACTTTGCACACCACGTTCGGGGGCAGAGCTGCGATGACGTGGTAGAATTTTGTGGACTCTACCGACACTCGCTGGAGACGAAATTGTGCCTCCATGATTGCGAACCAGCCTTCCATGCAATTCTCCATGAAAGGCGGTGGCTTAATAGTCACGCCATGCACAGGAGAAGCGGAAACGTCGACCACTGGTGTACTTTCGGCCCCGTTTTTAGTGGGAAATGGGGCGGCGTTAACGCTCGCCATAATGAAAGTTAAATTTGTGAACAAATTGAACAGAAAAGAATGAAATGGTAAATTAAATGAAGAAAGAAATTTAAAGGAAAAAGATGAAATGAAGAAATCAAAACTCACGGAAGATGTGAACCTCGTAGGCGTCGAAGAATGATCACGTCGGGGTCACCAGTATGTGGCGTCGTGAAGCCACATTGAAAACGAGGAAGACACGGCGAGAAAAGTCTATTGCAGGCGAGATCACAATACAAGATAATACCAGCGAATGCGAGCGAATCGGAGCGAATGGCCCTTTGACCGGCAGTGTGCCGTGTTATATAAGCTCGGTCATGTGACCTTTCACACGGTCACATGACCATTCACACGGTCACATTCCTACACAAACGCCTAACCGCGTTCACCAATACAGAAGGATACATACAGACATACACTTGACATGCATACACGCCAGACACGCATACAAACGAGCGAAACGCACACACAAAGGATACACTTGGATACACACAGACATACACTTGACATGCATACACGCCAGACACGCATACAAACGAGCGAAACGCACACACAAAGGATACACTTGGATACACACAGACATACAACCGCCCAACCACGCAACTTGCACGCCTCCACAAGTGCTGCTGCAGTTTTTCAAATCGTATTGTGCGGTATCTTGTGCTCGTGAAGGGAAATTGTGGGGTGCATTGCTGTATTATGTTGTATTTATCACATATATCAGTTTGTATCATGTTTTTGTTTGTGTATCGTGTTTTTTTGTCGTGCTGAACATACGACCCTAGTGTTGTGATCCGTGCAAAACGGAACACGTCCTACCAAGTCCAATACGAGTCAAGGACTCAATGGACATTTGTTGTCATTATTGTATATTATTGTTGCTTTTTTGTGTAATGTTATACGACAATATACTCAAATGAACTGAACTGAACTGAACATTAAGACATTTATATCGCGCTTTTCACCCGAGGGTCTCCAAAGCGCTCACACACACACACTCAAGTACAAGAGTCATACACATATACAATCACGAATAGTACAGTACAGTACAGTATTACATTTATATGGCGCTTCACACCAAAGCTATCTAAAGCGCACGCACACACATACACACACATATACACACATACACAGAGACAAACACAACACACAGACATACACACACACACACACATACACACACACACACAGAGAGAGAGACAAACAAAGACACACACACATATAGACACGCGGATATTAAAACATCACAAGGCAACATACACATATACACAAACATAGACACGTAGATTTACATAAACACAGACAAACACATAGGTATAGATAACCAAGGTACTTTAAAACCAAGAACGGGAAAAAGCAAAGACAATATGACTAATTAAAGAATTAAAGAGCAAAGACAATATGACTTAATACGATATTTTTCTGAGATGGTGACAGAATTACTGTGGCCTGATGAAGAGTACGAGATGTTAAGTAAGTATTTTTTACAGTGTCGTTTAAATGAATCAAGCGATCGAATGGAACGAAGGTAAGACGGGAGCTTGTTATATATACGAGGGCCCTGTATAGAAAAACAGCTATAATAGTGAGAATGGCGAGAAGGAAATTGAGGCTCAGATAGTATGCATTTGTTGTCAGACCTAAGATGAACAGAGTTGAGTGAAACCTTATACGAGAACATGTTGAATATATTATCAGGTTTGTGAAGGATTAAAGCAGAATGGATAAGTGTACAAATACGAAACTCAATCATAGCTTTCATAGGAAGCCAACCTAATTTGTGAGGATAAGAGGTAATGTGAGAGCCATAAGGGAGGAAGAATATAAGGCAGCAAGGTTGGTTCAGGATGGATTGAAATAACATAAGTTGGCGATGATTTAAGGATAGAAAAAGTGAGCAACAATAGAGTACCCTAGATACTACAAGAGCATTAACTAATTTACGAGAAGCAGGAACATCAATAAACTTACGTATAAAGTATATACGACGAATTTGAAAATTATATTGGCCGATAATCTCGGAGATATATGGATCAAATGATAAGTTGTCGTCGAAGAATACACCTAAATTCCTAACAGTGGCAGAAGGAGAGAAGGGAAGGGTAGTAGAGAGAGGGGAAGAATTAAAGAGCACATATCGGGTCTTGTCAGGACTTAGTTTCAACTGACGAGGGGTAGACCAGTCATTAACAGCGTTCATAATAGAACGAAAAGGCATGGAAGACAAATAATCAGATATCAAGACTATTTGAACATCGTCAGCAAATATCTGGAATGAAGAAACAGTTGAGCGAAGTAAATTGCCTAAAGGAGTAAGATAAACATTGAACAAAAGAGGACCAAGAACAGAACCCTGAGGCACCCCAGACAAGAGAGGACGAATCCCACTAGGAGAGGAACCAGGAAGATCAACATACTGTTGTCTACCAGATGAATAGGATGGGAAAAAGGAAAGTACTTTACCACCTATACCTAGATCGCGTAAGGTTTGGATGAGGATCGAGTGATTGACAGTATCGAAAGCAGCTGAGAAGTCAAGCTGAATCAATACCGCATACTGACCAAAAAGTGTGGCTTTCAAAACAGAGTTATAAATACAAAGCAACGAAGTTTCTGTGTTATGAGATAGACAAAACCCAAAACACACTCACCTACATACACACACACACACACACACATACACACACACACACACACAAAACAGACAAGTACATATACGCACAAACACAAGCATACACTCACGTTTACATACTCAAAAACACAAAAATACACACGCACATACATATTGATTAATAAAGCACATCAGACATACAGGACAAAAGACAACACAACATAGAACACAATATGACAACACAGCAGGCATACAACGACATACACTCAGATTAACAAATCACAACACAATAGACACACAAATACAAACCAGAAAACACAACATAACAGACACACAAATACATACACTCAAACAAATAGACAGAGAACAGAACTCAACAGACACACAAATACAGATAACAGAGCTGAACTCGACAACACACATATATCAAACAATGGAGAAACGTACATACACAAGAACGGAAAACACACGCATGAAGCACATACACATAGAAGACAGAATTAGGAAATTATCAGACCTTATATTCAGTACTAATATATACAATATTATTAAGAGAGTAATAAAACTTAGTTATGAAGACATTTTTAGTATGTTTTTTTAAAAGAGATAGAGATTTGATTGAGCGCATTGAGGGAGAAAGCGTATGGTAGATACGAGGTCCTAAGATAGAGAAACAACGATGGTAGTGAGAATGCCTCGAAGGAATGGAACGTTCAACTAGTAGAAAAGGATTGTTCAGTTCAGTTCAGTTCAGTGTATTTGTTATAGCGCCTGTCATACACGGGCGCGCAGCTGCTAAACAGTATTAACAAGCGGACAAAGCTAAACAGTTATTACAGAAACAATAAAAAGAACACATGAATGAATAAATATTACACGATTCAAATAACACAATGAACACATTTACACAATGAGAAGAACACATTGAAGGGTGATTGAGGAACACAATAACAGAGTATAATAAACATAATTAGACTAAAACATAGGTAAACACAAACATACATGCATTCGCGCCCACACACATATCAGAGAGAGGCAAAATGAGTCAAGGAATGAGTCACGGGATCAAAGGAAATTTCGACAAGATGTTTGCGTAGAGAAGAGGTAAAAGATCGATACGTGAGCGAGGAGGTGATATGAGAAGGGAGCGAGTTATATAATCGAGGACCGTAGAACGAGAAGGATTTAGAAGACCAGGCAGATTCATTGAGGGCGCGAGGACAGCATAGAGGAGCAGGATAACGGAAAGTGGGATTAGAAGAGGGAGAGAGCAGATCAGAAAGATATAAAGGTTGATTAGGAGCATGTAAGAGTTTGAATATTATGCAGCAGATTTTGAAGTGAATGCGCGATTTAATAGGAAGCCAACGGAATTGAAACAGAAAAGGAGAAGTATGGCGACAGAAGATAGGATGCGAAACAAAACGACAGGATTGATTCATTACACGCTGAAGAATTTTTAAAGAATAATTAGGACAGCTGAAGTGGAGTGAGTTGCAGTAGTCGAGTCTGGAGAAGATAAGAGAATGAATAAGCTTGATTGCAGAGGGCTGATCGAGACAGGGACGGATGGGATAAAGCGAGCGAAGAATCAAGCGACAAGTGCGAGCAGTAGAAAGGATATTGGTTGAGAAGGAAAGGGAAGAGTAAAAAATAACACCAAGATTTTTAACAGTCACTGAAAGAGACAAGGGGAATTGTTAGAAGACCTATGAGAAAGAGATGAGGTTTTATAAGACATAAGGTCAAACAGATACGCAGGCTTACGAAGATGAAGAGCTGAATGAATAATTAAACAAATACGATACTCAATAAGAGCCTTAATGGGAAGTAACCTAAGTTTTTGTAAAGAAGAAGAGACATGAGAACCCAAAGGAAGATTTATTATCATACGACAGGCTGTAGCGCGGTGTATCAGCAAGGGATATGGACCCGTTAGCGGCAGTGTCATTTTGAGGCCTAATTCTCATACTCTCTCTTTGCCGTCCTAATCCGACAGGTCGCCCTAGGCGCACACAGGTTTAACTAGTGCTGGAGCTAAAATTTGAAAATCGAGACAAAATCCTACAAAGGGCGCTGAAACTTGGCGTTGCATTGACATGGATTATAAGAAACGACACTCAAGTCAGAATGCGAGAGATGGCAATAATAAAATGTCAATAAATATGAACATGCTGGTCTTGTCACCTAACCTAACCTAACCAAACCTAAGCAACCCACCTAACCTAACCTTACCAAACCTAACTTACGTTTATCGCGAGGAACGGCTTATTATCACACTCTGTTTAGCGCATTTCCCGCGTTCCCGTTTTATGTCTCAAACGGCCAGTTTCAACGCCCTCTAGCGGATTGTCTCAAACGGACATTATTAGCTCCGGTATGGTCTTGGCGCGCCCATGGCACGAGTCGGATTATGTAGAGGTTGAGAGCGCCCGTGAAGTCGGTCTCTAAGTGTCACGGCAGCAAAGTGGGTAGTCTCCATCAGCAAGGCACCGCTGCCTACACACCACGTGGCTGCACTCTCTCCGCTCTCTCCAGAGCGCTCACGCGCTGCTGGCTTGCAGGAGCATCGCGCCACTGGGCGTGGCTTCAAGCGTTTGCGGACGTTTCCGCCAGGCGCCGCCACGGGCACTGGCTGCGGCATCTGGCGTGTTTGTATGTGTGTGTGTATTTGTGTGAATGTAATTCATGAGTCGTCAAATAAACTCTCGCGAGAGTACTGTGTTTCACTGGTGTAGCGAGGCGGCGCGATACTCAACATCTCAGCATTGCGCCGCCTAACGGCTCCGCTACATTGGTGACCCCTGTGGAACACTCTTTCCTTCTGTTTTGTTTGCTTTGCTTTTCATCGTCTTCATCCTCGCGTTTTATCTTCATCATTTTCGGATTTTTGTCAAGACTTTCTGCCGGCTCAGGAGGCTGCACGCGGCTATCACCATCAACGCTATCGCTGCACGGACGCGTCACCTCGACACAGCAGCGACAGCGGCCGGCTCCGACGGGTGACAGCCAAGCTGGACGGCCCCCGGCAACGACGTCTGCTCTCCAGAAACGCGCGCCTCGCCGACTCACTGGCGGCGCCTCAGCCTGGGCCTCATTCAGTTTTCCCACCCCAGCCAAGCACACCACAGTGCATAAACCTCCTGCAGCTCCAAAATTTCGCCGCTCGCCTCATCGTCACACACTTCTTCCACCACTCGTCCTCCGATCCACATCGTTCCAACAAAGCCACATTCGCCGTTCGTCCTCTCCGTGGCCGCCCGTCTAGGGGGGAGATGTGTAGCGCGGTGTATCAGCAAGGCACCGCTGCCTACACACCACGTGGCTGCACTCTCTCCGCTCTCTCCAGAGCGCTCACGCGCTGCTGGCTTGCAGGAGCATCGCGCCACTGGGCGTGGCTTCAAGCGTTTGCGGACGTTTCCGCCAGGCGCCGCCACGGGCACTGGCTGCGGCATCTGGCGTGTTTGTATGTGTGTGTGTATTTGTGTGTATGTAATTCATGAGTCGTCAAATAAACTCTCGCGAGAGTACTGTGTTTCACTGGTGTAGCGAGGCGGCGCGATGCTTAACATCTCATCATTGCGCCGCCTAACGGCTCCGCTACAAGGCATTATTAATAATAGATTGAAGTTTCCTAAGCTGGCGGTGGTTGAGAGATAGTATAAGAGAACAACAATACTGAATGTTACTGAAGATGAATGGGTTAGCTAACTTGAAAGCAGCAGAAATAGTTATATATCTACGATTGGAATTGATACGCTTGAATTGGAAGTTACAAAATCTTATAATGTCAGAGATGTGTGGATCGAAAGAGAGTTATCGAGTATGATACCAAGACTGCGTACTGAGCAGGATAGGGGTATACTAAAAGAAGTAGTGCTATTAGAAAATGGAAAGAGAATATACTTAGTCTTATCAGGATTTAGTCTGAAATGCCGAGTGAAGTGCCCATTTTCAATATCAGCTAGAACAGAACTGACTGAAGAGTGAGCAATAGACACGGAAGAGAGAAGGATTGGAATGTCGTCAGCGAAAATTTGAAAGGACACATCGTAACGACGAACAACTTTCCCTACGGAGGTAGGATACATATTGAAGAGGAGAGGACCTAAGACAGAGCCTTGAGGTACACCACAAGTTAGTGGGTAGGCCTCACCACAAGAATCAGCACAGGGAGAAACAAACTGAGATCTATCAGAAAGATAAGAGCGAAGGAAAGAGAGAGCTGTGCCGCCAATGCCTAAATCCAAAAGAATATCAACAAGAGGAAGATGATTAACAGAGTCAAATGCAGCAGAGAAGTATATCTGTATAAGTTTAACATCCTTACCAGAGAGAGTGGATTTGAGAATAGAATCATAGATACAAATTAGAAAAGTTTCTGTAGAGTGAAAGTGACGGTGTTGGTAGCCATGGCTACGCCAAAACTGACAACAACGCACGTTCGTCAGCGATACCAGATCCCAGGCAAATTGCGTAAGAATTCGCGAAATCTTTATAAAGACTGGTATGTGCGTGAATCGCCAATACGAATTGCCTTTAAAAAGTCAACGATGCGAACAGTTTTCTCAAACGCTATATTCGCACGGGCACGAAACACACTAAACCGTACACAGTAATGACGGCGCAGAACAATCGAGTCGACACGAAAACAAGTCAGAAAGCGAGGGGCGATGCACGGTGCCCAACAGCGCAATGCGCGTGTGTAGCGGCATCCGTACGTGTGACGAGTGTTTTTGCCGAATAGGTGGCGGTGCGATATGCGTACATATACATTGTTTGTTTTTGTTATTTAATATGTACAGCATGTATTGCTCTTATGTGTTGCATTAGAATTATTATTGCAGAGTTGTGTAATGTTATTCTACGTGTTGTGCTTATGCATTTTTTTGTAAAACAAGCGGAGAAAAACAACGGGGCAAAGCCCTCTCACCTTCGCGCAGGAAAACCCCGCGCACACGACGAGAATACGTCCACACAGCGATTATCTCTCAAACACACGGCAACGATGCGTATAATGCACAGGCCACCAACCGAATTGACGCTCGACCGCTCGCAAAGCCAGCTTCACACACGCCAGCTGATACACGCCTCCGGCACTAGGCTCAAGTCGCGGCCAATCAGCGCGCAGCAACGTGCGACGTCATACCTCGCACCACTCGGCTCAAGTGAACCGCTATGACGTCACACCGCACGCCACTCGACAACAACGCCACATCTCCCCCAGCTTTTCACCTGAAAGCTCACAACAAACACGCTTGCAAACACGCATGGTTAAACTTCATCATCGGATAGACACACGTACTCGTTTAACCATGCCGGCGGTCGACGTCTCCTCGTTGACCGCCTCGGCTGCTCGACTACAGCCTCATCCTCGACTCTCTCAGCCGCGACGCCCTCTCCGACATTCTCTCGAGCAGTATGTACACTCACGTCCTCTGAGGGCTCACCAGGTTCCTGCTCCACAGACACACGGTCCGCATCCACGCCCTCGCCAATAGCCAGTCGCTCAGGTGGCAGGCTGTCAGGTGTTCTGTCACCGCCGGGACTATCGGCCGCCTCGTCCCGTCCGCCATCACCGCTCAGGTCCAAGCTACACCGGGTGGCTCCACCGGGTGGCTCCACATCTCCGCGATTGCCGGTCGCATCCACATCTCAACCGCCGCTGGTCGGTTCCACGTCGCCATGAGTGCCGGTCTCGTCTATGGCTCCACTATGGCCGGCACAGCGACGCTTGCGCAGGTCGCGCACATGGCGCGGCATGCCATCTACGCACACAACGTGTTGTGAGACGACCCTGGTCACCTTCCCGAGGGTCCACGGCGTTGTACATGACGGGATCGGCGGTTTCACCCACACCTCGTCACCAACGGCAAACGCTGCTGTCTGGTGATCAGCGTCCCTGCGGCCGGTCTCAAATGGAAGACGCCACTCGTATCTGAAAATACACCTTGAGGGAATAGTGCTCACCTGAGTCTCTTTGCGCGGCGTAACGTTGTACCAGAACGTCGCCTCCTCCGGGGAAATATGACCCCTCGCTGCGATCCTTTTGATCGTACGGTGATTTCGCTCCACGATCCCGTTACCGCCCGGGGCGTATGCGGCTCGGAATCGCAAAGAAATGCACCACTCGTCGGCGAACTGCTCCATCGCCGCCGACCGGAACGCCGTAGAGTTGTCCAGTAACAGCTCCTCAAACGGCCCACGCTCAATCACAATCTGCCGCAGCTGAGCTATAATGCACAACGCCGTCTCATTCGGCAATCTGCGCCATACGGCAAGACGTGATGGACCACAATCCACCATCGACAGGTAAACGCCGGCATCGTAATGAGTGACGTCCGCTGCCACTCGATACCAGTCCCTGTCCACGGCCAGACTACCCTGACCTACGAGGTTCTCCTCTCTCACCGCTGGATCGATACGTTGACAAGCCTCGCATCCAGCTAACTCCGCCTTCACTTGGGCTCTCATCAAATCACTCCGCAATTGTTGACCCAGGTACAGCGTCCTCTCGACACCTAAATGATGCGGCAGATGAGCCGCCCAAACGGTGTCCTTGATGCTCTTCTTCGTAGCAATAGCTGCTGATATTGCCACCTCCTCATCACCAGCGTCACGATGAACAAGCCACTTCTTGGCCACCCTGGTCATCTGATCAGCTTTATTCTCCACAGTCGTGACAAACCGGAGAGAAACTATCAGGCCATGCTCGGCGATCGTCTCCTTAATCACCGCCAGTCGGCGCTTCACCAGCATCTCGGCAGAACCTTTAGTGCGGACACGGTTGCGCCCCTCGACAGTGCTGTCCATCCAACTAAGCACTGTCATCGAGTCTGTCGCGACGGTAAACGTCTTGAACCCCCACGAAATCGCCATATTGATGCCACGACCGACTGCCTCCAGTTCGGACACATTGATGTGTAGAACGTCGGTCTTCTTACGGAGCCAAGTAGCATCCTCAACGATGCAGCCGTCCACCTCGACCACCACGCCAAGCGCCAACGTGCTCGCGTCAGTCCATACAGTGACGTCTGCAGCCGCGTTCACGTCCCATCGACCCCTTACCGGGTACGCCTTCTGAACACGCTGCAACAGCTCAGACACAAGCACACACACAACATTCTCCACCGGGTTATCCCACGACCCGCCACACCCCAACCGTTTCAAAAAACTGCAATGGGGGCGTAACCACCCGGCAACGGGGTAATGGCCGACTAAACGACCACATACGGAGAACAACCCACGCTTGGTCAGCCCTGTCAATTCGGGTGCAGCGTCACGAAGAGCTGTCCCTCTCGACATATTCAACCACCCATCGGGTCCCTTCCTCAGAGCAATTCCCAATAATCGACCCCCATCTAGGCCCTCCGGCTCCTTAGTCTCAAAGCCATACCTTCGCAGATGCTCCCGAAGCTGCTGCACGCTCACATCGGACGACCTCACGATGATATCGTCGACATAATGATCTGTCGCCTATCGCACCTTCTCGTCCAATGACAGGACCTTTCGCAGAATCAGCGTCATTATTCTTGGTGCATATGACAGGCCGAAGCCCAGCCGCGTCAACGCATAATGCACACCATTATACCTCACGACCTGATACTTCCACAGATCTCGGCTCACGTGAATCTGCAGGTACGCCGACTTGAGATCAACTACCTTGATCTCCCCCTGCCATTGCCTCCACTCTCTGATCTTGTCAGCACACACTGACACACCGTCATCTCCTGTGTGACACTCGACAAATCCGTTCAGCTCACGGTAATCCATAACAGGACGAACTTTGTCTTTCGTCGGCTGTACGACGGCCAACAGCGGGATGATCCCCTTTACTGGGCCGTGCCATGGTATCAACCAGCCTTTCTCGATCCAGCTCCGGATCTCGGCATTGTACCTCTTGCTCACTCCGGGAGCTCTCGTACATCTGTACTCCGCCACGCTGTTCTATAGCTGGTCCGGCTCTTTGTCAGACCACCGCCAGATCACCGTCCATCGGCCCTCAGCGAATGACGCTACGAAGTCCTTGTCGACAACCTCCAGCGGCTGCGGACTATCCGTGGAACCTGCCAACATAAACCTCACACACTTCGTCGATTTATTAGACACACTCTTACGCGCCGGTGCACGACAGCACCCCTCGGGGTAAGGTTTCCCCCACTCAACGGTGTATTTAGAGTCAACACCCCTTTTCACTGTCACGCCTCCCATATGGTCGATAACATCGTTGCCCAGGAGGCACTCCACCCCAAGGTTTTCTAATCCCTTGACTACGAGCCCGGGAACTCTAAAACAGTGTCCCTGCAGCCCTATTACTACGTCACAGGACTTCGTCTCATGAGAAGTCCTACCATCCGCTGTAATCAACGGTCGTCCCCGACGGGGAAGTGAACCCGCCACCACCCGTGCACTAACAATTGTGCACTCACTTCCCGTGTCAACCAGACACCGGGAGCAACGACCGTTGAGAACAGCTTCAACGACCGGCATACGACGCGAAGTCAATACACCGGCCGTCCCTCGAATCGCCCGGCGGGCCCGACGCACCAAATGTGCTCCGCTGATGAGTCCACGCGCAGAGCAGGGACTCACCGTCGCCCCTTTACAGGGGCCGCCGCTTAATTGCGGTCGACTTCCATGTCGGAGGACGCTGCGCCCCGTGCTGCGCCCTCCGCATGAAAATGCGAGCTCGTCCGAGCTCGCGAGCGGCGTGACGTCGACGTCGACGCCGGCTCCTCGCAATCACGAGCGAAATGCCCGTGCTTGCCACACCGGTAGCATTGCGCTCCCGGGCACTCGCGGACTAGATGGTCGCCGCCACATCGGTAGCAGCGGAGCGTCCGGCGCGCAGAAGAGCGCGCAGAAGAGCGCTCCGGACGGCCCGCCCACCGAGACACAGAGCCGTCTCGCTCGTCCGACGCTTGAGGAACAGGAGAGCGGTCCCTCGAGCTGCTCGCTACTTGGGCGTAGCTGACTCGCTGCCTAGATGCAGCCACCACCCAAGATGGGCGGTTTCTAGCTGCAGCAGCCCTACGCGCACCAATTCTGGCGCGCACCGCCGACAGCACGCTGTCGAACTCGGAGGTATACGCCCACTCTCTCGCCATAGCCCACTCATAGATTGAGTCGGGTAGGCCCTCATAAAACTTGACGCGGAACGCCAAGCTCTCGGGTGTTAACCCTACACGGCGACCTAGACGCTCTAGGTCGTCCACAAAGGCGTCCACTGACTCGCCAGATCGAAGCTGACGAGTCGAGAAACGCCTCCACGACTCTTGGCGAGGCACGCCAAACTCGGCGACCAGCGTGGCTTTCACCACGGCCCACTGTGAGGCGTCGCTCACGAGCATGCGCCGGTAGAGCCGGCGCGCGCTCCCATCCAGCATATGGTCGACCATTTCGCAAGGGTCGACCTGCTGGACACGGCATAGCCGCTCAAAGTCGGCCTGCCACTCAGTGACGTCAAGGGTGACGTCACCACCGAAACGCGGTAGAGCCCGCCCTATCCTGTCAAGGATCGGCCCTCGGGCCTGCATTAAGATGTTGGCCAACTGGCCAACATCTACCACGGGTCCTGCGGCCCGCTGCTCGGGTCTCTGACCCTCCTGACCGAAGTCATCGGATTCGCTACCGGAACCCCCTTCGACAAACTCACGTTTGCCCCCGCCAACGGCCTCAGCCATAAAGCCGAAATAGCTTGTAAAACAAGCGGAGAAAACAACGGGGCAAATCCCTCTCACCTTCGCGCAGGTAAACCGCGCACCACGACGAGAATTCGTCCACTCGAGCAGAAATATCTCTAACACACGGCAACGATGCGTATAACGCGCAGGCCACCAACCGAAATGACGCTCGACCGCTCGCAAAGCCGGCTTCACACACGCCAGCTGATACACGCCTCCTGCATTAGGCTCAAGACGCGGCCAATCAGCGCGCAGTAACGTGCGACGTCATACCTCGCACCACTCGGCTCAAGTGAACCGCTATGACGTCACACCGCACGCCACTCGACAACAACGCCACAATGTACTTTTCAACTTGTTCATTATTTTTGTATTTTTTTGATATTGTGCCAAGTTTCCTATTGAAATTTGCCTGTCTTGTAGATGGTAATACCGTTGGAATTTTCGTAAAGTTTTCTGTGTTAACGTTGGCTTCAGATAACATTTGTGCGTACTCATTTTCCTTCATTGCAATGAGACGACCAGTTTCATCCGTCGATGTAATCACAATTTCACTCTTCTTTATTTCCCTTATTTGTTCAGCTTCTTTTGTTTTTCGGTGAGGTAGTAGTTGATCACTGCATTTTAGAAGCTTCATCATGCCACCTGAGAATTCTTGTCTAGTTTCTCTTTCGATGCCATCTTTTTTCATAGTATCTGAACATTTTTTTATGAAAGCTCCACATTTTTTCTTCAATCGTTGACTGTCATTGAGACTGTATTGATTCGGTATATATGAATAAACGCGGGCACTTCTATACGCTCTATGCACTTCTATTATGCACTTCTAGGGCGTCTAAGCGATTCTCACCTAAGAAATTCGGGCGATCTCCTGCGTAGATTGCGAAGTATAAATACAGTGGATAAGACTATGGCTAGTTTTGACGTCAAATCACTATACACGAACGTAGATAATATGGATGCGATGAAAGTGTTGGAACGCGCAATAAATGAGTTCAACATAGACCTACCTATTGCCAAAAAACAGTTCGTTGAATTATTAAAGTTGTGTTCGAATGTCAACGCTTTTACGTTCCAGAATGAGGAATACTCGCAGAACAGTGGACTCGCAATGGGCTCACCGCTGAGTCCTATTCTAGCCAATCTGTACATGGGAAATCTCGAAATGTCTCAGTATCGTAACATCATAGGAAAAGATGCGGTATGGCTTAGATACGTAGATGACGTGCTCGTAATTGCGCCAAAATCAATTGATTTAAATATCAAGTTGAACGAGCTCAACAGGGTGTGCGAAAATGTACAATTCACAATAGAGCATGAAAAAGAAGAAAAAATTTCATTTCTCAATGTGCTAATATCCAACGAAAATGGTCAAATGGTATTTGATGTATACAGGAAACTGACTGCCAAAAATGACAGAATTCATGCCTTGTCGTGTCATTCAGAGTCAATGAAATCAGGAATGATTATAGGAGAGTTCTTAAGGGCTCTGAGAATATGTAGGTCCGAAAAGCTCAGTAATGAAATGAAAAAGATCATGCAAATATTCCAGGTTTTGAAATACACATCAGCATTCATAATCAAATGTAAAAGGAGAGCGCAAAAAATACATAAAAGAAAAAAGTGTGCACTCAATAGAAATAAGGACATGATAATCGTTCCAGAATCAAAGGAGTGCGGACAAAGTCAAAGTCAAATAGGCACTGAAAAACGCGAATATTTTGGTCAATATTCCGCTATCTATTCCTCTTAAACCAGCAGAGTTACAGTTATAAAAATTATACTATTGTGTAGAAAATTTTGTGTTCTACAAGAAACGCTATAATTTATACCCACAAATGATACAAAAAACGTGTAAAATTGTAAAAATTCTCAAATACATCCAAAATTACACTTGAACACCGTGCGACTAAAATTAATTCATTTTTCTACCTATTTCTCAGGAACTATTTGTTACACATAAAAATAAATTATACCATCGTGCTAGAAATTTGGTTTTCTACAATACGGTATAATTTGTAATTTTGCAAAGTGTATCTAAAGGAAGTTACGGCGGTGTAAATTCAAAAGGACATATTGCCAATTTGACAGCTATTATGCGCACTAGCGATTACACAGGAATATACTACTATGTAGATAATTTTGTGTTCTACAAAATAAGCTATAATTTATACCCACAAATGATACGAAAAACGTGTAAAATTGGCAAAATTCTCAAATACATCCAAAATTACACTTGAACACCGGGCGACTAAAATTGTCATGTTGACAATTTGACAGCTATTATGCGCACTTGCGATTACACATGAATATACACTGATTTAATTTCACTGAAGTCCAATCACAATTTACGCACTTGCGATTACACAGGAATATACTACTGTGTAGATATTGTTGTGTTCTACAAGATAAGCTATAATTTATACCCACAAATGATACAAAAAACGTGTAAAATTGGCAAAATTCTCAAATACATCCAAAATTACACTTGAACACCGGGCGACTAAAATTAATTAATTTTTGTACTATTTCTGAGTAACTATTTGTTAAACATAAACATAACTTATACCATCGTGCTAGAAATCTTGTTTTCTACAATACGGTATAATTTGTAATTTTCCAAAGTGTATCTGAAGGAAGTTACGGCGGTGTAAAGTCAAATTGTCATGTTGCCAATTTGACAGCTATTATGCGCACTTGCGATTACACATGAATATACACTGATTTAATTTCACTGAAGTCCAATCACAATTTACGCACTTGCGATTACACAGGAATATACTACTGTGTAGATAATTTTGTGTTCTACAAGATAAGCTATAATTTATACCCACAAATGATACAAAAAACGTGTAAAATTGGCAAAATTCTCAAATACATCCAAAATTACACTTGAACACCGGGCGACTAAAATTAATTAATTTTTCTACTATTTCTCAGAAACTATTTGTTAAACATAAAAATAAATTATACCATCGTGCTAGAAATCTTGTTTTCTACAATACGGTATAATTTGTAATATTCCAAAGTGTATCTGAAGGAAGTTACGGCGGTGTAAAGTCAAAAGCACATATTACCGATTTGACAGCTATTATGCGCACTTGCGATTACACAGGAATATACACCGATTAAATTTCACTGAAGCCCAATCACAATTAAGAATGCATCATATTAGTTCCAAGCGTGGATGGTGTGGTTTTATTGGGTACAGTTTAATTAATGCTACACTATACTGAATAGAAAGGCTTTATTGTCCTCAATATTTACACATGAATTGTTCCGCCCGACGGGCGGGTAAAATACTACTGGGAACAAAGTTAACTACTGAATTTTACTGTATAATTTAATTGGTTTAATTTCAAGTTGCATAAGGATATGGGTTGTAATATCATGCAATGCCAACAATATAAATATGCTGTTTTAGCGGACGCATAAATCTGGAATTATAGAGATGACACAAGGTTTCATTGTTTTGATAGTGTTACACTTCTGAATTATTACACACGCAGGATGGGTGTGAACTTGAGCAGTGTTGAGGAAAAAAACTTCGTCAATAATTAAAACAAGAATTTACAAATTTATATTTTTCTAATGGATAAGCTTTTTGCTTTTTGATTCCTTATATTCTATTTATAGTTCCGCACGACGGGCGGGTTTAAATACGAGGCAGTTCGAGGGAAAATATTTTCCCACACATAAAATAAAAACATTCACATTTAGACTTTTCTATTGGTTAAGACTTTTTATGGGTTTACTTTTTCTTTTTTAATTTCTAATCATTTTTTATTAATTCAATATTCATTTTGCTTTATTTATTGTTCTGCACAAAGGGCGGGTTTTAATGCTAGATGGTGATGTTGAGTTATAAATATATTTTGAAAACATTATGATAAAAAATTAGTCATTTTTCATTGTTTTGTGTCAGAGTTCTGAATTATTCAGCACGACGGGCAGGTTTAAATATGAGGCGGCTTAGGTAAACTATTTTGTCAAAATAATATGAAAATATATAAATTTAGACTTTTTATGGGTTTACTCTTTTCTTTATTAATTCATATTTATTTTCGCTTATAAATTGAATACAAATTTAATGGTATGAATTGTTCCGCACGACGGGCCGGTTTATATGCTAAAATTTCCATTCACTGTTATGTGTTTGTGTTCTGAATTATTCCGGACGACGGGCAGGTTCAAATATAAAGCGGATTGAGGGATAATATTTTGTCAAATTTAAATTTAAAATATTCACATTTTGAGTTTTTATTGGTGAACAATACAGGATACAGGATACAGGTTAAATTTTTTGCTTTTGTATTTGTATTCAGTTTATTTTATGGATTGAATATGAATTTTACTTTATTAATTGTTCCGCACGACGGGCGTGTTCAAATCTATATATATATATATATATATATATATATATATATATATATATATATATATATATATATATATATATATATGATGAAAAAAGTATACTTCATCGTGCGCAATTATTTATGTATTAGTACGACGTTTCGCCTCAACAAGGCTTTATCAAGTACTGTTTTATAAAATACATCAAAAAGACGAGCCAAGAACACAACATATTTAGTAGATATAAGTGAATATAAACATTAAGACACGCGTATATGATTTTGACACACTTTTAAGTAAATAATATATAACTAACAATCCACAATTACATGCAATAAATATATATGTTATATATTATTTACTTAAAAGTGTGTCAAAATCATATACGCGTGTCTTAATGTTTATATTCACTTATATCTACTAAATATGTTGTGTTCTTGGCTCGTCTTTTTGATGTATTTTATAAAACAGTACTTGATAAAGCCTTGTTGAGGCGAAACGTCGTACTAATACATAAATAATTGAGCCCGATGAAGTATACTTTTTTCATCATATAACATAACAGGGTGCGTGAGTGCAACTTCTTTATGCGAAATATATATATATATATATATATAAATATAAAAGAAATTATCTGTCTGTCTGTGTGCGTGTATGCTTGAATATGAGGTGACCTAACTGCGCGGGCTCAATGGTATTGATCAGGGGCTTCAAACGTAAACGAAGCGATGGATCATGTTTATGAGATAATAATGTCCCGGGGTGGGTTTATATATGAGGCGGGTTTAGGGAAAATATTATGTCAAAATAAAAATAAAAATATTCACACTTGGACTTTTCTATTGAGTAGGTATAACAAATTTATAATCAGACCAGTTTTCTATCTGTCAGTTTACTCAGTTTTCTTTCTCTTTCTTTCTCAGTTTACGTTCGCGTTCTTTCGCGGCCTGCTTGTGCAGCTGTCGTTTGGCTAATTTATGTGTTAGGGTGGCGTCAGTAGTACACTGCCCCTGATATGCTTGGCAGCGTGTTACCGTTGATTAATTATCTTTTTTGTGTGTCTGACTTGGCTGAGCATCTCATTGAAACACGCCTGTGTACTGTCAGATCGCGTTCAGAAATAGCTTGTGTCCCGGTTGTGTGGTTCGAGCGGTTTGGCCAGTTGGCAATTGCTTGCGGAATATGGTGCCAACGACGTGTGTTCGTAGGTATATAACCCGGGGTTTAATGGGAAGAAGGGGGTACTTTGGCTGTGCTTGTTGGTGGATCAGTTAGTTGGTTGGACTGTCGACGTGCGAGATAGGACTCACCACTCACTCAGGCAAGCCGTAATTAATTCATTAGATTTAAGAATAACTTTAACGTAGATTGACTGATTGCTGAAAATATACAATTCAACTTCGACTGGGTGATCATTATTTGTTATCGCGGAACACAACATCAAGAGGAACTATCAAGACTTCACGATCAGCCAAACGAAGATCAACATAACAACATATTATTATTATTATCCCCACTGTTACAGTAGGACACTTATGAGTTTTCTTCTTTTTTTAATTTGTAATATTTTTTATGAATATGAATTTTTATGAATATTAATTCTATTTATGAATTCCTCCGCACAACGGGCGGGTTTTAATGCTAGAGTCTATAATATAATATTCACATTTTGAGTTTTTATTGGTGAACGTATATACAGGTTATATTTTTTACTTTTGTATTTGTATTCAGTTTATTTTATGGATTGAATATGAATTTTACTTTATTAATTGTTCCGCACGACGGGCGGGTTCAAATATATATATATATATATATATATATATATATATATATATATATATATATATATATATATAAAAGAAATTATCTGTCTGTCTGTGTGCGTGTATGCTTGAATATGAGGTGACCTAACTGCGCGGGCTCAATGGTATTGATCAGGGGCTTCAAACGTAAACGAAGCGATGGATCATGTTTATGAGATAATAATGTCCCGGGGTGGGTTTATATATGAGGCGGGTTGAGGGAAAATATTATGTCAAAATAAAAATAAAAATATTCACACTTGGACTTTTCTATTGAGTAGGACACTTATGAGTTTTCTCTTTTTTTAATTTGTAATATTTTTTATGAATATGAATTTTTATGAATATTAATTCTATTTATGAATTCCTCCGCACAACGGGCGGGTTTTAATGCTAGTATATATATAAAGTTGATGCGTAATATACTGCAGGGTGTGTTCAAGGAAATAGTCACGAGGTTTTGTCATATATGTAGCACAATATGGAGATATCACTAACCGTTTTGCATTTGAATCACTGATCTGTTTATAGTCACTGACGAAGGTCTCAAGACCGAAACGTTTGACAAAGAGTGGCAGTCATTTGTATTTTCTTTTCTTTCTTCATATATATATATATATATATATACACGCCCATTGTGAAATAGAAGTAGAGAGAAGCGATGAAGTAAAACTAAACACTAATGGTCATAGGGGTATCTAGTTGTTACGGAAACACAGGCGTCACCACATCTGTATGCCACGGAGAAGTTGAAAACCAATGTTTGGTCGTCTTCGTTGTGACGAATTTTTCCCGGGATTCGGAATTTGAGACTCGCGAAAAAAAGAGGTTCCGAATCGGGAAGTCCAAATCTTTTTTGACGTCGGTCCGAATCCGAACCTCCGAACCCAAATCCGGGATTTTGCCGGTCCGAACATATCCGCGGATAAAGGTTCGCGAGCATTTGTTCGGAATGCCCACCACTGAATATAAGTATAACATATAAGTATGTTCTGCCTTGACCTTGTATATTTCTAGCATTAGCTAGAAATATCCAATCTACAATAACAAATCATAGCTCCTGAAATTATTTTAATGACCTCCAGGCTGATAAATGCTGGACTAAATGTTCCAAAAGCATTTTGAGAAATGTTACACCATTGCGCTAAGCCATTGGCTCGTTCCCTTTTTTATATGTCTCACGCCTACTAATTAGCTAGCTCTTGATTCTTCATATCACAGCTGAAAATCCAAATAATTCAGTTATTCCATTAAATTAAATGTCACTGGAAACAAAAATTAACGAATTCGAGTTGATAAAAACAAACAATTTTCATTCTGTTTCACATTTCATTCCACACATATTACGTATAACTGCTTACGTATATAGTAAGCAGACCAGTCAAGCTTTTCATCAGTCTGGCTTTAGTCTTCCATACGACCAATTCATACGTAACATTGGTCATCGAAGTATGTCAAAGTCATTCCTCTGACAGTTAATAATTTCATATTAAATATTAGCTATATTTAGCAAACATCCGCATACATCCCAACAACTCGTATATTGGTGAGGATTACACGGAACAAACTCACACAAACGGCTCTCGCAGTATGGTCTTAATATTACCTCAATGACTAAGCGACTGCTTGCAGAAATTTGCTGCCTTTGCCAAGCCGACGACAACTATGGACACTGATGAAATATTTGGTCAGACAGCGAGATACATCCACCACTCCCATCTCAACACCAGTACTCAAAAAGTACCATCTCAACAGAGTACTCATTTGGGAAAGTACGAGTTGTGCATGTTTTTATAGCTGGTCGATACAATTTCGAGCCATTTATCTGTCGGTATAGGTGAAGCAGGAGTAGCGGTCTGTTTAGGACGCCAAGCATTCATGTACTCGATCCGTTTCGCTTCGGCATTCCCTGTAGGCTTGTTGAGAATATGTTCTAGAGGGGGTGTCGGTGTGGCCATGGTTCGACCCTGTATTTCATTGTAGGTGACTTGTGATATGAGAACCATACGCTGGAAGGCGCTCATTATTACTTGGCAGAAAGTATACAAGTGATTATCCATGCAACCACTGGTATAAGGTGGGATAAAAAACTTCCGCTTTGCACCAGCACACGTTGTTTTTTCTTCAGTGACGGACGTTTGTCACCCAATTTACGCAGTATTTTCTTGTAATTGGACAGGCGACGCTTTCGCTCCTTTTCCAAAGGAATACGGTCTTGCAAAAGGTTATCACAAATTTCACAAATAGCCCGTATCAGAGCAGGGTCGTACGTGTTGAGAACGGCTTTTTGTTGACGGTGTGTGAGACGCGGAAGTGATTCGATTGTCGGCCAACAACGTTGCAACGTCGACGAAATGTTGACAAATAATTAACTTGTTCAACCATATATGCTATTTATACCTCAAAGCGGAAATATAAACTATTATGGGTTGTTTCAACACATTGCAACGCACACGTAGTCTGTTGCCTGTTTGTTGACGCAAATCCACGAGCAAATGGCCGTACATTTTCTTCATTACGTCTCTATAAACATCCATAATGAACCTGATATTATCTGGCATGTACTGTTGAGCAAATACAAGCAGTGGTGTTTGATCTCAAAAATTACGGAAAAATACATAATAATTAGTATTGAGACTGATTTTCCGGTAGTGAGGCGACTTGAGAAACGTGTTTTTTGGTGACAAATAGTACACTCATGTTCGCGTGAACAAGGTAATGTGAAGAGTGAGCAGGCATTCACTTAGGTTCCACCCGAGACAATTAACGTTCTAATCTACACAAAGTTTGAAAACGAAATCACAATTGACAGCGCGGGACGTGTCAGCACAGATTTTCAACTATGAACGTTCTTGAATCGGAACGGCTGCTCGACACAGTCGCAAAATTTCGGGGGGTTTCACCGTGCGACCGGCTTAAACATTTCACATTTGCACGCGGTGTGCGCACATCAATTATTGTGTATATACAACGCGACGCAAGTTCCCTCGTACAATGTCTGACACCCGACCACATCTACGCCAAAGGTCTCGACAAGGCTAGTAGACTTTCGCATCTACTTGACCTAAACATTGAAAATCTCGAAGACATTCTACCCGACTATTTATCAATAAACGCACGCGACATACATGTACTACCCAACATCACACCGTGCCAATATAATCATGTCATTCCTACAAACTGTTGTATTTTACGTTGTCAACATTTCGCTATATTGGTTTATGCAATGAATCTAAGTACACCGCGCATGCTAACATTTTAATAAATTGAACAATAACAAAGTGTGTTTTTGTTCGCGCGCAATAATTAAACCCTTGTAACACACCACGAAATGTATTGGTAAACCGTACATATAACAAATATAATTCAACACATTTTTTCCGTTTACTTTGTGGATCAAATTGAACCTCTTTGTGCACAACCATCTTCATTTTGTCGGCTTTAAATTCACGATAAATCTTGGTTTCGGACAAGTACTGTTTTCTTGAGTCATAGTAGCTCATGACAATGGTCTTCATCCACTTTATAATGTTGCGGGTCTCATCGGGCGGCCGGTAAATCTGAGTCTCATCACTTCGCACCAACGCCACCGACAACACTTTGAATGATACTGGGGCTGCAACGTCTCCAAGAACAGCATCTCTCATCGGCCGACACATAACTGTATCGATCACAATCTGTAGCGCACGCTCCTCGTTGGTGAGTATTCTCACCGCGCCGCGACGAAGTTTCCAAAAGGGGTAAAAATATCGCTCCAGTTGCATAATATTAGTAAGCTGTCTTTGTAAGTGTTCGAAATCCGTCTGACTTTGTTTTTCCAGTCGTCCGAAAATAATCCATATCCTCTGCTCCAACGGGTGTCCACAGATGAACGGTGTGTCGGCAACAAACTTAACCGCATGCTATTCGAATGGTAGGATCCGCTTGGTCGTATTAACGTTTGTATTCACCTGACTCATGCTGACGATTCCGCGACAAAGCTACACAACCTCACTCGCAAGCGTCTCGAGCTCAACTGCGTATCACGGCTGATATCAGACACTAATTGCACTACTTATCGGAGCATGCGTCATAATTATCGCCATCACTCCGTGTTTGATATTTTCGCTCTTACAGTCAATGTTTATCTTGCTTTGTATACACACCATGAGCTGTGTTTCTCCTGCTACACTGGTGCCTAATTATAACTATCGCTATGTTGGTGGTAGTTCGTCAGATAGCAAACACATCATCAACGAATCGTACAAGGAGTACACATCGTTTGACGGGTGTTTTTCGGGAGCTCTACAAGAAGGTGTTTCTGTGCCTGATACATGGTCGGCTGAACTGGAAATTGTATATGAGACACACGACATGATTTACATCATCAAAATTGATCGAAAAATCAACAAACGTTTGTGTTCACGATGTGTTTGTTGAATCGTGTCCTCAATATGATTTTGTAATTTGATGTGTATAGATGATCGATTTCGTCATTCAGTTGCATTCAGTGTTGCATATAATTAGAATGAATGGTTCTGCAAATGTCTGCGCGTTGTTGTGTGCATGTGTGTGTGCGTGTGTGTGTGTGTGTGCGTGTGCATGTGTGTATGTGCGAGCCTGTGCGCGTATGCGTATGTGCAATCGGATCGCTTGGAATAGAATTTGCAGGACGTTTTTGCAATGTGGAAAATGACGTGGGTGAGTGGAGCTTGGGGTGTTGCGAGTGTTAGAGATGGTACGGTGAATACGGTGTGATAGAGTATTTGCTGGTGAATACATTTTTTTCGTTCCTTTGTTCAGCCTACAGATTTTACATGATTTCTGCTTGTATATTTACCATAGTTGTGTATCAAGTGAAAATACACAAAAACAATTTCGTTGCAAGCATTTTGTCTCTAAATTGGGTCTTCGCAACAAAGTGTTTTAATCCGATTTAGTCAGTGTTTGACATAAACCAGACACTTTTTATAAACATATTTTGTGATTCACAGGCATACGTTTCGGCAAAAATATACATGAATTTTGTGCATCGTCTTTGGGATCGTTTTAATTCGATTAAGTCAAACCGTTTTTATAAACAGAACACCCATTTCAAGTATGATTGAAAATTATTCTATTCACGCTTCTGCCAAACATCGCCTTGGCGATCACGATACAATGAGTATCGTGACATATAATAGAATAAGAAATAAAAAGATAAGAAATAAAGAGAATAAGAAATAAAGAGAATAAGAAATAAAGAGAATAAGACATAAAGAGAATAAGAAATAAAGAGAATAAAAAATAAAGAGAATAAGAAATAAAGAGAATAAGAAATAAAGAGAATAAGAAATAAAGAGAATAAGAAATAAAGAGAATAAAAAATAAAGAGAATAAGAAATACAGAGAATAAGAAATAAAGAGAATAAGAAATAAAGAGAATAAGAAATAAAGAGAATAAGAAATAAAGAGAATAAGAAATAAAGAGGATAAGAAATAAAGAGAATAAGAAATAAAGAGAATCAGAAATAAAGAGAATAAGAAATAAAGAGAATAAGAAATAAAGATAATAAGAAATAAAGAGAATAAGAATACAACCGGCTCATTTGTGTTTGCGCATCTGTCCTGGTGTCAGACATCAACGCTATATCATCTGCATAGGCAAGTGCCCCCAGTTTCACGGCTGGTCGTTGTTGGTAAAGTCGTCTCCTCACGGTGTAGATTTCCTTCTGCTTGACGCTGCATTTGATGATGTAGTCCATCACCAGCAAAAACAAGTATGGCGCAAGCGTATCGCCCTGCAGAACGCCGCATGACGTGTCAAAATCGTTAGTGCATTGGTTGCACTGAACACGAACATGTGCCCCCGTGTCGGTGTAGAGACGGCGTTCACCAGCGTATTGCCCACTGCATAGTGTCGCAGTATGGCATGAAGGGAACCGCGGTTCACTCTGTCGAACGCTTTTTGGAAGTCAACGAACACGACGCACAGAGACTTGTTTCTGGAGCGGCAGGTGTCCAAGCATACTCGCAATGCGGCGATTTGCTCTAAAGCACTCCGATGCCGTCTATACCCTGCTTGCACTGGTGATATTTTGTCCTCCAACGATCTACGAATACGTTGCAAAAGCACTTTGTTGCACACCTTGGCGGCAGCACTCATTAACGCAATGCCTCGCTGGTCGTTGAAGGCAGTGCTGTTTGCTTTTTTAGGGATGCAGATAATCTCAGATGTAAGCCACTCTGTCGGGGGATTGGCGTTTACAACCACCTCGTTAATGTGTGGTAGGAGTAGCAGTGCTGCGTCGATACAGGTCCACACTGCGGAGCTACGCCCATACTCGCTGTGGCGTCTCATTTCTTGTAGCGCAGCTTCAATCACTTCCGTTTTTTGTCTATCGTAGAGGTTGTGCAGGGTGTCGACTCCTTCGTTTGTGCCATTTTTGTGACCATGTACTATGCGCTTCCGTTGTGCGCAAATGCTGAGGTCGTGCCACAGCGGGGTGTCTGATCCTCGCGGCCGAAAGGGGAGGGTCTGATCGGCCACCGATAACACAGCGCTGACGAGACAGGTGTAGCTTTCGTCACCCTGTCTGTGGTGATTGATGACCGATCATGTAAACCGTCTGCGTGCGGCTGGCTTCCTCACTGCTGACCACTGGAGTCGGCGCTGTGTGTTGTGCTGGGCTGATTTTGTCCACATCCGTAGGCTCAGTGTGCATACTAACATCGCGTGGTCAGAAGGGATGCAGCAGGGGCGAATGCAGGATACTTTCTTTAGCAGGCGACATCAGTGGCGCTGTACAAAAACATAGTTCAGTCTGGTTTTTCTTCCGTTGGGCACTAAAAACGTTGGGATGTGCGATTGGCGTTGTCGCACCACTCCATTTGCTGCCACGAGATCGTTGCTGACGACAAAATCGCTCACTGCATCTGTGTGCAGAGACATAGCTTGTTGAAGAGCGTGCCTATTGCGGGTGCCCACGTTGATGTCAGCATTAAAATCTCCGAGGATACAAGTACAGTCACGCCTGGCACCGTTAGTCACAAATGCAGGCAACACGTTGACACAATCATCGGTCTCACTCGTCGACGCCGCGCATGCTGTGGGCATAAAACAGTTGGCAATTCTCAGCTTGTTGGACTTTAACTGAAAAATTGCCGTGGCCACACGCAAGTGAGGGTAGTCGATTTTTATAGAACTTGCCTGGCACGAGGAGACAATAGGAAGCCAACACCGCCCTGTCCCTGGGCATTGGCTGTTGCTAGCCAAGATGACCAGCCATGACGCTCAAATGATTCTGATGTTTCGCCGACTAGTATACGTCTGTGCTCCTGTATCGCAATTATATCCACTGTTAGGTCTATGACCATCTTGCACAGCTCGAGTAGACGACATTCTTCAGAGTTCTCGAGTTGAACGTTGCAATTTTCAACGCAGGGGCCCGTAGGGCCTCACGGCTCCGGCTCGCAGGCTCGCGGCTCCGGCTCGCAGGCTCGCGGCTCCGGCTCGCAGGCTCGCGGCTCCGGCTCGCATTGTGTCAACAGGGGGGACGATTTACGCCCGTGTCGACGCGAACGTTTTCCACGGTGGGCTGTCATAGCCCTCACTGATGAATCACACACGGAGCCGCAGTCACGGCCAGCACAAGAAAAACAGGTGTTCACTCTGTGGCTGCGCGCACACGACTGATAGGTTAGGTTGGGTAGGGTTAGGTTAGGTTAGTTTAGGCTGGGTTAGGTTAGGTATACAATAAAGAAAAAAACAATAAACTAAAAAGTATAAAAACTTAAAAACTTAAACAAACTATATATATATATATATATATATATATATATATATATATATATATATATATATATATATATATATATATATATATATTAATAATCATCAATACAAATATGAAAAAAAATTAGGTTAGGTTAGGTTAAGTGTGATGTCAGAGGGGGGTGACGTCATAGGGGGAGAGGCAAGGGGGAAAATGTAAACAAATGTAACAAAGGTTTGAGGCCTTCAACTGACCTCCACCAGACGCACACACCTTGGCTGCGGCGAAGCACAACACGGCAGGCCCCAGCGTCCACCACGCTTCCGCCTTGCCCTTGCTCTCCAGTGCTCCGCCGCAGCCTGCCGTCCTTTTCAACACCGGCTGCCGCGGCAGGGCGCAACACTTCTACCCCATCACCCACTATGATCCCGTCGACTCCAGTGCTCTTCAACAACCTGCCGCAAGCAGCCGGGACGTCGCCGTTCACGCAGACCACTCCGTCGCCGTCGTTCGTTTCCTTCCTGCGGCCTCAGCAGCACCTTTCTCTCACCTGCCCTGCAGCACCAACAGCCTCCACCAGCAATCTTCCAGCTGCCCGGCAACGAGTCCAAAACCAGTGCAGGCGGAACGACGAGCAACCCTCGGCCGCAGCACCTCCGCTGCCTCCTGCTGGCACCATGCTCTCCTGCCTTCCTCCTACACACCAACCTGATACGCCGCCGAGCACCTCCACCACGTCCTCCATGCCACTGCTAATACTGGAGGGCACTATCTCTGCTGCTGAAGCCAGGTCGCAGACAAGCAATACTCTAATATTCTTTCAATACAAACAATACTCTTGACCGGTAAAGGGCAAGGTATAGAAGGGATGTTTATTAGCGACTCTATACTGTAAATAAAACAACTTTGATGCGAAAGGAATATTAAATTCAAACCTAACTCAAAATATTTATTAAAGACAAACGTGACATAAAATTATTCTTAGAGACAAATATGACGCTAGAAACAAATGTGACTTGAAATACTTAATAAATAGAAATGTGGCGCAAACAAATATGACACAAAACAACTACTAAACAAAGATGCGGCGCGAAATAATTACTAAATACAAATGTGACGCAAAATAATTATTAAAGAAAGATGCGCCGCAAAATAATTATCAAATACAAATGTGACATATAATAATTATTAAAGACAAGCGTGACACAAAATAATTAATAAATACAAATGCGCCGCAAAATAATTATTAAAGACAAATGTGGCGCGAAAGAGACACACATGGCTCACAAGCTGTTTTCACCAACAAGCGCTATATACACCTATAAAACATCCCCCTCAAACGCTGCTGTGGCCGAACAATGCAGTCTCTGACTTGGAGACGCGAGGACCACGGTTCGAACCCCGTCAGGTATGTATATTTAAAAATTTGAAAACATAGAAAATAAAAGAGGAATAAGAAATAGAAAGAAGAATAAAGGAGGAATAAGAAATAGAAAGAAGAATAAAGGAGGAATAAGAAATGGAAAGATGAATAAAGAAAGGAGGAATAATAAATATATAGGAGTGTAACAATCTTTATATTTCATGCGGTGTTGTATATAACTTCTATTCTTATATCTTTAATTAGTAATTGTTGATTGTTTTGTGCATTGTGTATTGTATGTTGTGCATTGAAAGTGGCATAGGATAGGATAGAAGTTAGGACAGGAAGTGAAGCGTAAACACATGCATCACTGTCAACACAGTAGGTTAGGCAACGAGAAGCATAGCAGTGGGCGCATGCTCACACAGACATAAACACATACATCACCAGAGTAGGCTAGAATACAGAACACAGCATTGGTTGCACACACGTAGACACACACACACACACACACACACATACACACACACACACACACACACACGTTACTGCACGACACTAAGAGAAACCAGAGCAGCACGCGCACACGCATATATCATTCACACCAGTGTGTAAGGCTATGTGTGTGTTGCCGTGCGTGCTGGATTGTGGTGACCTAACTATACGTTATTAATGAGGCCGTGCACAGCTTGTAGCTGGAGAATGTAGTAGGTGGCGCTAGTTAGCGGTATATAAGCACAGTGCTTTCACCAGCAGCAGCAGGAGCAGCAGCAGTAGAGGAGATTCAGTAGAGAAGTGGAGAGGTTCAGAGGGAGAATCGAACGGAACAGAGTATAGCAACACCAGAGGATAGAACATAGAAGAATAGGTGAATACGGATGAGACCATTGAGGAATATAGACTAGGCCACCATGTAGGGAGTTAGTGCGGATTAGAGACGGGACAGAACAGGAGATAGAACATTGGATAACATTAGGACAGATAGAGTTAGGAACTGCAGCATTATAGATAATATCACAACGCAATGCATTTTTTCAACAGCCAACTGTTTTTGGAATCGGCAATAAGAGTTATCGCGGCACACAACATCATGAGACCTGCTTCACTAGAACCATCACAACAACAGATATCAACACCTGCTACTTAAAAACAACGCTGTTACTAGGAGGAATAAGAAATAAAGGGTATAAAGAAGAAATAATAAGAAATGGAAAAACGAATAAATTGAAGAATAGAAGAAAATAAATTAGTTTGGGTTAGGTCAGGTCAAGTTAGGTCGGGTTAGGTCGGGTTAGGTGTGACGTCATAGGGGGCGTGGCCTAAGTAATGTAAACAAATGTGACAAAGTGTCGAAGGATACTACTACATGATACCAGTAGCAGGCCGAGACCTGACCAGACATTTCTGCCTTTGGTCGCCTTTTACGATACGCGGCAGCTACGGTGGCATAATTCTAACCCTCTACGGCAGGTGATATAGAATTCGCCCAATGAAATTTTCCTCCCGGGGTTTCCAACCATGGACCTCCTTCTGAGGCTGGTGTACTGCCACTACATCACGGAGTCCCTTTTTAACCTGCATTCATTCTGCCAAAAAAGTATATCAAACGAAACTTTAAAAACAAAACCACCGACGCATACAGATAACCACTGTATCGTATTGAAAAGTGATTATTCCTGGAAAACTACCAAGTGATCGCTTTACTGCATCAAGTGAACGAAACAGGAAATAATTTTCACAGTGTAATCTTATATCGATATATGGGTGATGCTGGCTCTCAAAGTATTTCACGTTAAAACGTCTTTTGAGTAGAATGTGGAAACGCATGTCTAATGGCGTCACATATGGTTACGAAACCAATCACATAACACGTCGGGTAGAAGCGATTGCCCCCGATTCCAGTAACGATGCCTGTGAACACTAAACCATGTTTTCTGCTATTAAGTATGAAACTCAGCTTGAAGCAACTTGCTCAAGCTCAGCTCAGCATGCAGTTGCCAAACCTCTAAGACTGCCACTCTATGTGGGTATGATATCGCTTGAGTTCGGTCATATTTCTTGTTACGGTATACGTATGCACAGTCCGCATCAAACCACCATAAACAAGTCACCATGTATCAGACTATGCCATAGTTGCGTCTGTGTTCCAGGATAAGCAAAAAGCGGTCGTGCTTGATGAACGGTGGAATGTCGCACGCCTGCGACTACAAAGAAATTGACTACGCCACCAACGACGTCAACTACTATAACGGCGTGCAAACGCCAGGACGCTGAAACAGCTGACCTATCCTATGGCTACATCGAATGACAACTACGACTCGAGACACAACTAAACCTGGCCGCAGCAATTCGCAAGACTGTTGTGGAAATTAAATCACGCTACATAAGTTATTACGTTATGAAGTCCAATTTATGAAAATGTGCCCACAAAAACTAGGTGATATAACTCATCGGCATATCGAGAAGAGCGAAAAAATATAGGCACCAGTCTGGCATTTTTGCAAATACGACCAACCATTGCATTAGCTATGATATTGATAATATGGACTGTCAAATGAGAAACCAATAGCAGTGCCATTATTATATGATGAACGTACTACTATATCCCGAACAAGCGCACAAATGGTGTTTGCACCATTCCAAAATCAAGAAGCATTATAATCAAACTAACGTGGCGGAGCAATGTAATCACTAGACTAACACAATTATGCTGTAAAACTTTTTCCTGTAAAAACCTGCCTGGCGACAATGTTCCGACGCATTAACCCGTTATAGCCAAGAAATATTTTCAATGAAATGTTTATTATTTTCAATGACTTTTATGGCAAGAACAACATAATCGCATATAAAATTGAAAAACCACTATTCATAGTCAATATATACAATTTTAGAATCAATTCCTTATCTTAGGACCATGGGCACCAGAAAAGTTGAAATTTAGCAACCTTGAACCTGATGCATATATGAAGTACTTTCCATCTAACATTCTGTATTGCTGAAGCCAAATTATACATGGGTATAATATAGAATATGTATATTATGCATAAATATACATAAGGTTGTTATGCACCTTTTTCACTGTAGGTATGCCATTGATTTTCACAGGCTGCCATGTGAAGTCCCACATTGCACTTCACACACTGCTTGCTCACTTTCTTCTTACACTGTGCACATTTCCTCTGTTTTCCTCCCTCTGTTCTTTCAAGTCGGTGTCCTGTACCAGCAAATCTGATATCAGGAAGCACTTTTCCAGTCATCATTTTCACACGCCCTGGTTGCTTAGGTTTAGAAGGAATGGTCTTATTTAGATAATACCTAACAATAGAGCGATTGAAGCCCAAGAGAGATGTTTGAGTTCCTGATATGATTGTGCTGATTATACATGCATTCAGAACAGCAGTGTCAACCAAGTTAGTGAAGATGTTGAAGTACCATTTCTTCCCTTTCACACCGACCCGGTATTTCTGTGTCAGCTAATCAAGGTGATCAACTCCTCCCATGTATTTGTTATACATGGCAATAAGGTGAGGCTGGGGGACATTGATATGTTTCCTCTCTTTCTTGCTCCACCGTCTAGCAGACCCAACTGGGGTAAAGGACTGGTGATTACTGCCAATGGTAACTAAACTATTGTCATTCCACTTCAGAAAGAATACTCCGTTTTCCTGGTCAAACAAGTAGTCATAAACTCCACGTTACATTTTTTCATGTTCTTGTCACTCTCCAGTGAGCATTTGGCAGTCCGGCTGGCGCGAGTTGTTCCAGTGATTCTAATACCCAGATATTTCATGTGTGCTAGCAGCTTGTAACTGGTGATGAAATTATCCAGAAAAAGTTCATGGACACTTGGGTTATCCAAGTGTTGTGTCATGGCCACGACTACTTTTCCTCCAAGGATGTTTTTGAACATGGTTACGGTTTCTTTCTTCTCTTTCCCTTGATAGAGATGCATCCGATAGCAGTAGCCTGTTCTTCCACAGCACATAATCCATTGCTTTAATCTAAAGCGGATTGGTTTTCCTCTCATGAACTGTTTCAGGCCATTCTTTCCATAATACCTCACATTTTGTTCGTCAAAAATATTCCGAACGATTTGAACCTCTCATTCAGATAATCATATATTGGCCTTAGCTTGAATGCTTTGTCATCCTTGTTTTGGGAGGCCTTTTCATTATCAGCAAAATGTAGATATTTCTATATTTCTGTGTACCTGTTTCTCGGCATGACATTCCTTATCGTCGGTGTGTCTTGATCTTCATCACAGCTCCAATACTGACGCTCACTTGGTAACTTCCACACACACAGCCTGAACACACAACCTGAACACACAACCTGAACACACAACGTGAACACACAACGTGAACACACAACGTGAGCACACAACCTGAACACAAAACCTGTTAATTTATACCCAACTGGCACATATTTTGTGCATACCTAGAAACAAGGGTCACCCACAAGTTTTTTACAAACCTAGCACATTGACTGTAGTGTTCATACGAAATGTTCTGAAGAATCGCCAATTTTAATGTCATAATTGAAAGAACACATTTTTCGTTAGGAAAAACTGTTGGTAGCATGGCAACCGGCGTGAATAACCCGCTGCATGGACTGCTGCACAAGGGCCACCACGATTGCGCAAGAATTCACCAATTAGTCGCCTTTAGCAAGGCGTAAAATTGCGGAATTCGTTGACAAAATTGGCCTTTATAAAGGCGCATATGAGGTGTAATCGCTAAACGAGTGCGCCTTTAAAAAGGCGTGAAGAGATGCTGTGGGTACGTTACAATGCAGAAAAAGCAGCTGGGTTTTTCCAGTGTATTAGCAATTACAGCGTAGACTTGCAAAACAGCACGGCGAAATAACATTAAACACAAGGCGAGTATTGCAGAGGAGCAGTTGAAGATGTGCCTGCAGTGTTGCTGGAGAGAGTGGTGAGTGCGCAGGAACAATGATCCCACTCAGCATTCTGCGCCCCCTTATATAGCCCGATGGTTCATGCCGTAGTCGGAGTGCACCGGAAGTGTGTCCGACAACCACATAAACCCGCGCTGATAGTGGTCAAAACGGTTATGCTTTTGCGCAAAGCATGCTGCACGCGACTAAATGCATATAGGACCGGGGCGCAACACGTACATCCACAGTCCCTGCGGTCAGGGGAAAGGAATACTGCCGCCGTACCCGCTGCGTGTCGTAAGAGGCGACTAAAAGCGGACCCTCTGCTTCCTTTCTCCAAGATACTACTGTCAGGACCGATGGGGGCGCAATAATTCAGCAGAGTTGGTACCCCCACTGTAACGGCAGCTTTCTTCTGTCCTATCATTCTCCCCGAATTAAAAAAAACATACATCCACATACACAATACATTACAGTTTATCTAAATAGGCAATACACATGAATGGCAAATACACAGGCACGTTGATGCACATGAACAAGCGAACATGGACGTAGGCAATTCAAAAACTGTACAAACGTCACTTATGCATGCATACAAAACATTTAAACACAAAACAAGATTATGTTTTAATTATGTGTGGTTCCCTAGGACATGGTTCAATACACTACACATGTTTCGGGCAGACAATAGTTTGGAAGAACGTCCTACAACATTTTTCATCAAATTTATACGATAGTGTAACGAATAACGTAGCATGTATACATAAATATAACACATTAATATTTACAAGGAACGAATGGCGCCTACCAAAGACCATATCATCTGATTTAGCGCTTGCATTTCCGTTAGCTGTAGAAACAATGAAAATAAGTTAAATTCAACTATAATAAAAGATACTCTCGTTATGAACTGAACGCGCTTGCTCAATCGAAATATGTAATTTCGTTACGTGTACCCGATTACATATATCCGAGATGATACTAATGCACACGCTAACATACACACATACACACAAACTTAACAATCATTGTATAATATACAGTGACAGTGAGTGTACATATACAGTGTATATATAGCAGTAGATCGCGCATTTTGTTGGAAACCGATGTCAGAGAATACATAATCTACATCATGAATGTTTACCTATGAATTATCTAAGCATCTGCGTAAAGATGATATTGTCTACTACTAAGGTGCGATTGACTGCTAGTCTTGAAGATGAACAACCGATCACCAGTGGTGCGAATAGGGTATAAATAGTAATACAAAATTTGGCCGTATAAGAATGAAGCAATCAGTATTAATCGTTGTAATACGAAAATTAAACTGTTCACCAAATACGATGAACAAGCTTTGATGCCCTAAAAGATTATTTCCACTGCAAAAAGTTCAAAATATAGCATGTGACTACGGACATCAGGATACCAATTCCATGTAAAATATTGTTTGTGACCTATGTATGTGTTGTTTTGGGCCCAATGAACATTGTGACTGAGCGCAGTGGAGCCGCATGTCATCCCAATAGATCAGGGGTAGGCAAACATTTTGTTGAGAGTCGGGTAAATGAAAAAATACGAGCGCGGGTCGCATAATGATTCTTTTCAACACTTGCAAGCCAGAACCAAAGCTCTGTAAAATTAGACAAAACAATTCAATAGGCATTCCCTGCTAACCCATTAATGCCGATAATTACTGGATGACAACTGAAATTCAAATTTACATGAGAATGCTATATTTTGATCACATTTACGTATAAAAAGAAAAAATATTTATTATTATATTCTCAAATAGATGATGGCAAATATACTTGCCAACCGGTAATAACATAAAGAAACAAGGCAAACAAAATAAAATGCAATTGACAAAATTGCCAAACTTCACATCATTTCATACATTCAGGGTGAACAGGAATATTGCATACACTGCAAAAATAGATGGTGCGTCCACCACACTGCCGACACTTGTTGAAATGACTCTTGTCTTGTCAAATTAAAGGTTAAAGTTTAAAGGCCTAAGCGACAGCTGCTACACTGGAATAATCCGAAGCTAATTATAACACAGGTGTGTCCCGTGCAGCTCGCTGCCACCAGAGAACCGACGCTCTCCTCGCCAGTTGTCATGCAGAGTCCAGCAAACTAATTTTCTTATCGTTGTTCCTGGAGAGTTTCCATCCATTTACAACCTGAGCGTTCACAGTCCATGCAAAAAGGAGACACCACCACTTTATATATCTGATTCTGCATCGATAAGCTGCCATTTGCTGATCGAACACATCAACGCCGCCCATGTGCTGATTATAAATGTGTATTGAATGTGGCAGAAAATTAAAGAAAATTGGCAGCACACAACAGTACACGGTCATATACACAGATACACAGAAAACAGCACCTCCCGACCACACGTCCCACAACAAACACAACGTATCGCCACCCTCAGTACACTGATCTCTTCTTCTCTGCGAAAGCGAGACACCTAATCCAGGCTCGTCATACGATATCTATCAGTATCAGCTGATGCTGCAACATTACTCAGCAGGCTATCAAGCTGCAAAGCAATCGTTTCCGGAGCGCACGCCAGCACACACACATACACACACATGCATACACACGCTCGCATGCGACTGTCGCATCAGCACTCCCACTACGCATACAATTCACTCACATTCCCCCTTGATCTCCACGATCGCTCGACATCGGATTCCTCCTGTACACTACAAAATAGTTTAACCTGGACGGCATTCGCGCCTGTCTTCTCGGACTTCTTGATTTCTTCTCGGCAGCTGGCACCTCCTCGGCCCTGGAAGGTCACACCTCTCCGTAGACCTCAGGCTGCAGCTGCTGATCACCAACCACAACAGCCTCAGCCACCATCTATATTGTTGTTATCCCACAAAATAGCCAAAATATTCAATCCATCAATGCAAAAGCAAGAACATGTAAGCCAACAAATATATACACAAATAAACCAACAGTCTCCACACCCCTTTATAGTTCCGTCTTCTCCTTTCAGCGCGGAGGCGCCAACATCGTCTCCACACTGGTTCTTCATCAGGCATTCTCACGGTGTAGCGATAAATTAGGTCCACAGGCCGTCAATCGGTGCCTTCCAACTCCAACGGAGACATATTATACAGCATGACAGCCTCAAGCACCGTACATCGTTTCCTGGCTGCAATAGTTTTAACGGTTCGATGGCAACGCTCAACTGTGCCACATCCCACCGGTCGGTACGCGCACCTGTAAGTCACTCTCACGTGCCACTTTTTCATCACTTCTAGAAAAGTCCCACCGCGAAATGACGTATAGTTATCTATTAGCAGCTCGGCAGGTGGCCCTCGTTCGCTGAACACTTCATTGAAAACCTCAGCAACTTCTTGACTGCTTCTGGAATGAATCCTTCTCCACACAACAAAGCGCGAAGGTCCACAGTCAATCAGTGAAAGGTAGAGCGAAGGTCCGACGTGAGTGAAGTCAGCGCACAACGTGGTCCATACTTTGCTGACACTCAGCTCACCCATTTTCCACTTCGACGGTGCTGGACACACACCGCGATAGGTGTCTGCAGTAGAATGAAACCATGATTTCATGAATGCTACATGATTTTACTTTTTCCTTATCTTTATTTGTTTGGCTTAGGTGTTCAAAAAGAAGTCGTACCTTGAAGAAACGATCACCATCCATAGCCATATTGTCCTTGAAATGCAAGCACCTCATTATCTGTTCAGAAGTGTCGCGCCTCATAGAATCAATAACAAGTTTATTTTGTGTATCGGGAGGCTCACTCCAATACAGTCTTCTGTTAGGTACCATATTGTAACCTGAGAGTATGAGAATCGCTAGAAACACCTTCACATTCTCCTCACTTACTTCAGTGCAGATAATGCCTTTCTGGTGAGCATGTTTACTTTGTTCACACAGTGTTGCAATCCCATCCTCTGTCCAATACTTTTCTTCAAACATATTTAAAGGATTTGTGTCCGCTGCCTGACTACACTGCCCTGAGGTTACTTCATCATCATTATCTGTATCCTGCACATACTGAGATGTGGACACGTTATCATATTCGGGGACCAGATTTACCACCTGATAAATTTTATCATTCCAATTGTATGCAGTTTTTTTCGTCGCTTTGTTTTAGGTGGTTCTGATGGAAGATATTGAGTTGATTCGATGTGACGGTAATCATCATCTGCATTACGACTCAAAACATTCATGAGTAGAATGATCACGGGAAGGTTCACCGAGTTGTAGATCGAAATGATCGATCATCATCAGAACCGTCACTATCCTGATCTGTGTCGGCTTCCGGTGCTTCCTAGGAGGGTTCGATAGCTATTCTGCCTTCAGTTTTCTCATCTGATTCCTCTTCCATCATAGGGTTATGTATTTCATCCAGGGACAACCTAAAATCAAGATATATAACATATCATTACACGTAAGCAGCGGTACATTCAGAATTGACCAAACCGTTATCGCCAACGCCTGGTGGCAAGTATACTTGCCATGTTTATTTTTGGTAATAAAAATACTCGATATATTACACTGGGTAACAGCCAAAAACTCGTCAGGGATTTCTCAGCTGCTTTAGGATAATTTTGGTGTTATGAGTGGGAGTATCACATTGGTTTTGCACAATCAGGTTAAATTTTTGAGATACAACCATGTGTCTACCTGACTAGCTCACTAATTTTTTGTTTCAGGGTGTTGATATGGTTTCGGCGCGGCGGTCATGCAGAAATACTCCAAACATTTTTTGCTACATTTGGGGGAATTACACGCTGTCAATACACAGGAAAAGCATCACAAGCTTGGTGAAGCGCACCTACCAGGCTTACTTTCAAGTCAGGCTGGCTGACCAAGATAAGTCCTGGGCACCGCACATGGTGTACATGACGTGCGTGGAATACCTCCGGCGGTGGACGAAGGGCACGTAAACTCTTGGGGATTTTGTTGTTGTTGGGGAAGTTGGGGACTCGATGGTTTAGAGGGAGCCGTCTGACCATGAATCGGATTATTGCTTCTGCACCATCAATACTACTGGTATTAACCGAAAAAATTGGAGCAGCCTTCAGTACCCCGACCCTCCATCTGCCCGCCGTCCAGTTGCTCACTGCGAATAACTTCCAGTACCAGCATGCGGAGAGCTTCCTGACAGCGACGACGAATCCACCACTGCATATGAGGGAGGAGATACACAAGAAGAGTGTGAAACACAAGATAGTTCACAGTCCTTTTCACAATGTGAGCTTAATGATCTGGTTCGGGATCTCAGCTTGTCTAAAACGTCCACCGAGCTGTTTACTTCCAGATTCAAAGATAAAAATCTACCCGGCGAGGATGCGCGTATCACGTTCTTTCGAAGAAGAAATCATGGCTACATGAGCTACTTCTGCCAGGAGTAAGACCTCGTGTACTGCCGAGATGTCGCCGGTCTCCTTGTTAAACTCGGCGCTCCTCAATATGAACCGAGAGATTGGCGACTCTTCATAGATAGTAGCAAGCGCTTTTGAAGAGTGTGCTCATCCACAATGGGAGCGAGTTTGCCTCAATTTCTCTTGCGCACTCTACAACTCTTAAACATAAATATGATGCAGTCAAGTACGTGCTCGACAAAATCCAATATCAGTAGCACCTATGGCTCATCTGCGTCGACCTTAAGATGGTGAAAATTCTACTTGGTCAGCAGTCTGGGTACACAAAGTAACCATGCTTTATATGTAAGTGGGACAGTCGAGACGGAGCTCAACCCTATCTGAATAAATATTGGCCGGCGCGAGAGCAATTAGAACCTGGGGCAAGCAACATCATATACGAATCTCTTTTTGACCGGGAAAAGATTTTGTTCACACCGCTTCACATCAAGCTTGGGCTAATGAAACAGTTCACGCGCGCTCTGGACAGAGATGGAAAGTGCTTCAACTACCTGTGGCGAGCCCCCCCTGGAGTGACCATTGGTAAGCTAAAGGCCGGCATTTTCGATGGCCCACAGATACGGCAGCTCATAAAGGACACAGAGTTCTAAAAATACATGAACATGCTGGAGTGCGCCGCCTGGAGTTCGCTTGTGCAGGTGGTGAACAACTTCTTGGGTAACAAGAAAGCAGCAAACCACGCCACACTCATCAACAGCATGATAAAGAACTTCCAAAACCTCGGGTGTTTGATGAGTATATTGATAGGAAAACTAATAGCATTTTCGGACTCAGTGCATCACAATCAGTCTAATTCCGCTGGAAAACCCTAGACCAGTGGTCCCCAACCCCCGGGCCGAGGACCGGTACCGGTCCGTGGGTCGTTTGGTGCCGGGCCGCAGAGAAATAATAAATGACTTACATTACTTCCGTTTTATTGATTTCGGAATCTGAACGATGTTTTATTTTGAAAAATTACCCGATTCTCTGTAACATCCGTCTATGTCACTTTTGACGCAGGTCAAGGCGCTCTTCTCGGTCACGTGAAACCCAGGAGCCAGCAAAATGAGTAAAAAACAAATGTCTTTGGAAAGATTCATTGCGAAGGGGAAAAGGCCCAGCCATGAGACAGAAGAGGAGCCTACGACTTCCAAGAAAAACACTATTGCTGAAAACACTATTGCCATTTTCGACATCCTATCTGTGTGAAGCGGGGTTTTCTGCAGTGACGGCGACCAAAACAAAATTACGAAGTAGACTGGACATAAGCCACACACTTCGGGTGTCATTGTCTCCTATTACCCCTAGATGGGACCGCCTGGTTGCAGAAAAACAAGTTCAGGGCTCACACTGATTCAGCGTTGTGGTGAGTTTTTTTTTCTCATGCACTTTGTATTTGTGGTGTATCTTTTTTGAAGGCATGTTTAAACGTTATCATAGCGACCAGAGTGTGTCATGGGCAGAGAGGACGTTACTCTTGTTATGCTGTTGTTGCGATGTTAAGAGGACGCTGTTGAAGCAAACGGGTAGAGTGAATTTGTGTTTATCATTAGCGTTATATTTAGAAAATACCACAGTTTTCATGCAGGTCATATCATGTTATTTTGTTGTATTTATGCGCCACACCTCAAAGGCCGGTCCCTGAAAATATTGTCTGACATTAAACCGGTCCGTGGCGCAAAAAAGGTTGGGGACCGCTGCCCTAGACGATTTGTCCAAAAATATTGTTTTTGTTACCCAGTGTTATCAATTATAACACTGATGATAACTTGATGATTTTGATGATAACTTATCATCAAAATATATACTCACTCGCTCAATGCTAGATCATTATTTTAGGAACAGTTTTATATGAAGTATGGGAAAGAGAGCACATGAATGCAGTTAAAAACTTACGATTTTCTGGGACGTGGTAACCCTTTCAAGGTCAACTGAGCGGATATGTGACGCAGCAGCGCGTCACATGTCCGCGGCAGCCTCGAACCATATGTATCCGTGCAGCTGCACTATTAAGCAGGCACTGTGTTAACTTCCTTCTGTAATGCATATGGGAAGTGGAGTCGTCTATGAGTTGACAGTACAAGAGCCACAATACGGTTACAGATAAGCCGACAGGATTTAAAAAAATAGAATGCCTTAAGATTTTAATGCGGTACAATACCAACCGGCTCAATTTTAGCCAATAATTTTCATTTCTCACGCAAAATTATTGTTTTCCATCACATTCTGTTGACATGAATTGTATTCAAATCACTGGCGGCGCCAAGAGGTAGGGGAACATGTAGAGGCTTTACAAAAGTTGTGCTGATCCCCCTGAACCCCAAACATCCTTACCATGAGCATTTCCAGTAGGGTTCCTCATGTTTTGCCAAGCCCCGCATCTTTTTCAGTCCATCTCCCACTCAACCACACCCCTCGTAAAAACCTGGCGCCGTCACTGCGTCAAATATAACATTTGTGCATCTATGGGGATGAAAATATGTGCATGATACGTGCGAATGAAAAAACACGTGTTTGTGTGCGCGTGTGTGCGTTTGCGTGGAAGAAATAAATTTTGGGTAAATTTCTGCACCCAAGTTCATAGTGTTATCATGCGGGTACAATTTTACTTTGCGCCCCCTCACAGTCTAATTTTTATGTGGATTCCATTGCTATTTATATTAATTTCTTCCTTAGGACTTAAATACAACTGCTAATTAAAAACAAGTAAACTTCATCAAATGTATACTAACTGTTTGCAGCTCCTAAAAGACTCACTAAAGTTTGTGAAATAGGTCAAGTTTGGATGGGTGCTGTGTTGTGCATAATAAAAAAAACACAATCAAAATATATCCCCTCAGAGTCCGTCCAGTATTCTATTCGATGCTGGTCTCACTTTTGGAATCGGATACATATTTCGGGAACAAATCTCCCATAAAGTGATTGTTCACATATTGGAACACTAGGAGTAACGGCAGAGCAGTAGAAACCGCCCCCCGGACCCCCGGCCGGGGGCCCCCGAATTTTGAGGGGCCCCGTTGCTTCACGTATTATGTGATTATGTCTAACAAATACATTCATTATTTAGTGATTTATTTATAATGGGGGCCCCAAGTGCTGCCTTCGAGTGGGGCCCATAATTCCTCGCAACGGCTCTGAATAACGGTTAGGTTCTTCATGACCAACAATGAAGAGCTAGTAAGCAGCGTCCAGATAGAGGACACAGCCATGGCCGACCACCGAATCTTGTCAATAAAAAACACGCTGGAACTATGGCCAACAACAATAAGACTCAGGAATAAAACTGGACCTATTTTTTCCTCACTGAATTTGTTCCATGGTATGACAGACTGGACCAAGATCAACATATATCAAACACCAACTGGTGCGAAAGGTTTGACGCAATAAAAATTGGCGAAATGTATACCTACCTACACACTTACCTGCTAAACCAAACCTAAGCTGCTAACTTTCCTTAGTCGTTCATTTCTCCCGCTTGTCGTCATTATCTACTTGGTGCATTGCATTGCATTGCATCCTTTATTTATTTTCAATAACGTCAGAAACTACCAGTACCACTAGATTTCCACATACTTCAACTGAGGCTCCAGTGAATGCCGTGTCAATAAAGCCTCCCCCTTTCATGGAAGATCACATCGGTGTCACCATTGTGATATTACTCCGATAATAATACTGATCATGTGCACGAGCGCTATATTTGCAACGAAGACATCCACGTAAAGTAACACGCACAAGCAATTGATACACACGACCAGCCACACTGAGCAGAAATTGTCAATTGCTTCCAGTGTTCAATCTGTCATAGCGAAACATCTGAGACAGGCTCATATCATATGATATGTCAGGATCAACTGATGTTGCAAGCTATCACCGGTTGAACCGGTTGCCTATTCCTGGAATACAAGCGCCAGGCTAACACACCACCTATGCAAGCTATACATGCATATGCATACACACATACTGTGGTGTTATCTAATGCCTCAATACAAACACTCCCTGCCTAAGGATAGGTTTTTATTAACACAAAAGACAGCATACACATCTAAAAACCGCACATAAACAATCGCACAAAGCACACATTTATAACACATGTAAGCATTCGCAATCAATCGCCAGATCAATGATGCAAGTCACTAACAGAAATAACAACAATATAACTACATTAACCGTTCGCCAAAAAACATTCACGCAGAACATTCACACAACATTCACATACAGAGTATGATAAGTGTAGCACCCAATCACCACCACAGGTGTCAATGTGCTTGCAACGATGTCTGACTGCCACCGCCTTCGTTCTGCACGTACACATACACACATAATCACAAACATTCACACCGATCATCTACATAAAGAGTATAATCACATCTCATAATCAGTATAGCGAACGGGCGGTCACTTGCTCCTCCCCGAACGCCTACTCATGGACCGACCATCACCCGCTTCTTCACTGACAACATTTTTTTCTTTGACCGCTGAATGCTCGACCGGCCGCGTCCACCTGAGGGGTTTAGCAACGGAGACACCGGCTAACTTTCAGTCATATTATTGTGTGTACCTGTTATATAATATGAAAAATGTACTTTTATTGTGCCAACTGGTGTGTGCCTTAAATATAGAAATACGTTGTTTGTCATTAGGATTGTATTATGCAGACAATAAATGGAGTTGAAAATCGGTGGACGAGGCTCCTCTGTTGGTACCTCAGGAGGACCTTAATGGACCTCAGGTGGACTTCGGTTGACCTCAGAGGGACCGTCTTCGGTGTGGACCAGATGAATATGGTACGAACACCAACAAATAAATCAACGCTATATTATTACACCAAAGAGCACCACATAGCTAAACACCTCCGGTCCACCAGAAATCACAAACATAAAATGGCACATATAAAGGTTAAAGGTTAAAGGCCTAAGTGACAGCTGATACACGGGAAGACGCCGAACTTTATGAACACACAGTGGTGCCCCGTGCAGCTGGCTGCCACCGCAGAACCGACCCTCTCCAAGCTATAGCGCCACAAGGACGAAAGGCGTATTGGAGAGGGCTACCTCCCCAGAATGCATGTCACAACTCATGACTGATATCTGGTACCATTTTCTGCTGGGTAGACAGGGGCTGTGGGATTATATAATTCGCCCAATGAAATTATGCTACGCCGGGTTACGAGCCACGGACTTACCGCTTGTGAGGCGGTTGTGCTACCGCTACACCACGGAGTCCACATATTCAAATTGACACTACACTTCCACACACACACACACACACGCACATACATACATACAAAAATCATGCAATTTCATAAGAACCGAATACTCGTAACAGCACATGAAGACGCGCACGCACATACACTCTCTTCTACAGTTGTGAACACACGCGCATACACACAGCGCACGCACACATACACACAAGGTATCAATTAAACAGTGCCGCTCAAACAAACGCCAACACTAATACACTAACACTTCGCCCAGACAACACTGCCCGTGTTGTCTCTCAACTACAACAATACCGTTGAGGAGGTCGACTTTCCCGCCCGGAACGTCTCAGCGCTGGTTCTTCCACATGGTCATTCAGACCTTCATCGGAATGATCCAAAGTGAAATACAGTCTCTCTTTGTTCATATCCGCAACGGTGGCATGTTCGTCATCTTCAGCTTCTGCCCTAGGTCTGAGATCACGCATGTGGCGCGGCACACCACCAACTTCAACAGCGTTATCTGATACTATTCCAGTCACAAACTCTTTCTCGTACCGTTCATTGCACCTGGCTCCTGACGGTCGCACCCATACAGCATCACCAATCGAATACCGACATTCACCATCTTTATCTTCACTCACCTCTTTGTTTGCGCTGTCAACGTCTCAAATTCTAACCTGATGCCTAAAAAGTGCATCGGCAGGAGATAAATTGAACTCTGAATTGTCCCTGAGCGCCAAGTTGTATCGATAGACGGCCTCAGCGATGGTACAGTCATCTTAGCCGCTATTGACTTCACAGTGCGATGGCAGCGTTCAGTTATCCATGACCATATGGTTGATAGGCGCACCTTAACCGTAAATGTATCTGCCATTGACGAGCAAATTTGGCTACGAAATGCAGTGTCGTTGTCTAGTAGTAGCTGTTCTGGTGTACCACGCTCAAAAGCACATCCTCCAACTGCTGCACAATATACGGTGTACTCTGGAATCTCATCTTGCGCCATATTGCATAGCGTGACGGGCCATGGGCAATCATCGTGAGAAAATGCTCGCCTCTCACATGAGTGATGTCAACTCCCACTCGTTGCCAAACCTTGTTTACACCAAGGCGTCCATGATTACATTTAATGGACTCGCACTCCTGACACCGGGACAACAGACGAAACTTGACGCTTGGTTGCCGGTAGTTTTGCACGCTTGGCGAAATAGAACGTGCGTCTTACGCCCGGACGTCCGGTCTCGCGATGCAGTTTTTCTATCAAAGGCTCGACGTCTCCCACAGCACACGCAACTGATGCAAGGGGCACTGTCTTTCTAGCTCCCGGGCAGAATCTCTTCGCAACCACATCTGCGACACTCTTGTCAGAGCATCTACACGATTAATAGCCGAACCCACACAATCAACCCTAATCGACAAGGCATATTCTTGCACTATGGTCTGAAGCATTGATATCCGTCTCCTGATTAAAAATTCGGTACACGCTTTAGTACGCAGTCTTGCTCTTCCAGAGAGTGAGTCACTCAGTCAATGAAACACTGATCTCGAATATCTCATTAATCGAATAATTTTCATCTTCCATGCAGCCACCAAATTCATTCATTTTAGCACAGTAGAAGGCCTAACCACTTTGTCACATTTGTTTACATTATCCCCCTTGCCCCTCCCCCCTCTGACGTCACCCCCCTCTGACGTCACACTTAACCTAACTTTTTTTCTTTTTTTTTAACCTAACCTAACTTTTTTTAGTTTTTTTTTTTTTTTTAACCTAACCTAACTTTTTTAGTTTTTTAACCTAACCTAACTTTTTTTTAGTTTTTTAACCTAACCTAACTTTTTTTCTTTCTTATTCTTCCTTTCTTATTATATTTATTCTATGCCTAACCTAACTTTTTTTATTTCTTATTCTTCCTTTCTTATTATATTTATTCTTTATTATATGCCTAACCTAACTTCTTTGTGTATACCTAACCTAACTTCTTTGTGTGTATACCTAACCCAACTTTTTTTTTTCTTTATTCTATTCCTAACCCGACCCAACCCAACTTTTAGTTTTATTTCTTATTCTTCCTTTCTTATTATATTTATTCTTTATTCTATACCCAACTTATATTTTTTTTTATTTCTTATTCTTCTTTTCTTATTATATTTATTCTTTATTCTATGCCCAACTTTTATTTTTTTCCTTTATTTCTATTTTATGTCACGATACTCATTATATTGGGATCGCCAAGTCGATGTTTGGCAGAGACGAGAATATAATAATTTTCAATCATACTTGAAATATATATAAAAAAACGGTTTGACTAAATCGGTCGCAAAGACAATGCACAATATTCATGTTGTATTCAAACACGTTGAAGTTCTTGATAGTAAAATGTCCCGGTAATCAAATTTCCATCATCATCACACAGCTTATACATGGGAATTGATCGACGTTTGTATATGGAATCAATTTTGAACGTTTCGTTGCTAAATGTCTGTCGATATCCTTTTTCAAATAGAGTTTTCGGAATAAACATTCGCACATGATCGCCTACACGAAGCTTTGGTGTTTGCTTTTTGCGCGACAATGTGTTGACCAAGTGTTGATTTGATAAAGTTACAGCGCGAGGTGCCATACCGATTGATCTATGTACAGTGCTGTTATACAAATTCACCAATTGAGGTAGATTTTTGACAAAGTGTTTTGTGTTGTTTTCGGTCATAAACTTGTGTATCAGCGAGAGCAGAGTACGGAAAAATCGTTCAATTATCCATGCCTTCCGTATGATTGTAGATGTCGTATAATGATAGATGTTGTGCTCTTTCATTACACGTTGAAATTCTCGCCCTGTGAATTCACCACCATGGTCGCTCATTATTTGCATCGGTGTGCAATTGTTGGTGAGAATATGGTTCATTGCCTTGGCCACGGCCGGTCCCCGTTTACTATGTAATGCACGCACATATGCTTGTCTGCTAAACACGTCAATTGCACCCAACAAATAACGTACTTGTGTGTTATGCCCACGTAGACGTGAAACATCGCACAAATCAACTTGCCATGTATCATTTAGTCCAGTGGAGGTGTATGCATTGCGCACAAATCGTTTACGTACTGGACGATGGAGTTGTTTGGTTCTTTGCGACCAAATCAGCTTACTATCCATTTGCGTGGGATATTTGCCGATCGTTGATCAACTGTCGAAACTCGCTGCCCGTGAATATTCGGAGCAACTTCTCGCGGTAAATTCAAGGACTCAATCAGTTGTCGCAGCTGTGCCCACCCTGTTGGCTCAGGAACACTTTTACGACGTCGAACGATATAGTTTACCACATCGACAATATTGCTCCGAGGAATTTGTGCGTGATTGAGATAAATGATACCGGTGTTGTTGTCCCATCTCAGCACATTACTCAATTGGGAAAGCACGAATTGTGCGTGTTTTTTATAGCTGGATGGTACAAGTTGGAGCCATTTATCAGTCTCTACAGACGGAGCAGGAGCGGTGGCCTGTTCAGGGCGCCAGGCGTTCATGTACTCGATCCGTTTCGCTTCGGCATTCCCTGTAGACTTGTTAAGAATTTGTTCTAGAGAGGGTGTGGGTGTGGCTATGGTTCGACCTTGCATTTCATCATATGTGGCTTGCGATATGAGAACCATTCGTTGGAAGGCGCTCATTACTTTGCAGACAGTATACAGCTTATAACCGATGCAACCACGGGTATAAGGGCGGATAAAAATTTTCCGCTTTGCACCAACACTCGTTGTTTTTTCTTCAGTGACGGACGTTTGTCACCCAATTTACGCAGTATTTTCTTGTATTTGGATAGGCGACGCTTTTGTTCTTTTTCCAAAGGGACGCGGTCTTGCAACAGGTTATGACAAATTTCACAAATAGCCCGTATCAGAGCAGGGTCGTACGTGTTGAGAACGGCTTTTTGTTGACGTTGTGTGAGACGCGGAAGTGATTCGATTGTCGGCCAACAGCGTTGCAACGTCGACGACATGTTGACAAATGATTCACTTGCTCAACTATATGTGCTATTTATACCTCAAAGCGGGAAGATATACTGTTATGGGTTGTTCCAACACATTGCTACGCACACGTAGTCTGTTGTCAGTTTGTTGACGCAAATCCACAAGCAAATGACCGTACATTTTCTTCATTACGTCTCTATAAACATCCATAATGAACCTGATATTATCTGGCATGTACTGTTGAGCAAATGCGCGCAGTGGTGTTTGATCTCGAAAATTACGGAAAAATACATAATAATTTGTATTTAGACTGATTGTGCGGTAGTTTGGCGACTTGAGAAACGTGTTTTGGGTGACAAATAGTACACTCATGTTGTCGTGACGCGACGTTTTTGTAAACATGTCACGTACAACAGGCCCTTCCACAGCATCCAGTAAGTCGTCGATAATGACCATGCAACCTTTACCGTGTTTATGTTTGCTTGCCAATCGTTGAATTTCCTCATGCGATGGCACCCCGTACTGCATTTCATTAACTAAATTCTTATCTATATGATCTGGCGCTGCAGTTCCGTGGCAATACAGTACATAATCGGGGCTTCGGGTGAGCACTTGGTCCGCCCGTGTCAGCATGTCGACTATAAATTGACTCTTGCCGGACCCTGAAGGACCGGACAAGATCATTGTGAACGGTGTAACAAGACGTGGGTCAAACGTTTCCATACCAGCCGTACCGATGAAACTGATCTACGTTTAACTATAGGGGTATTATATAAAGTATGTTTTGCTGATGTGCGACCAGTTTTGCGCTGAACATCAGCGTCCAACCACTCCCGATGTTTAGTCGGATCATATAACAATCCCACTATTACCAGCTCTGCAATTACACTTTCAACATAGTTGACAAGGAGCAATAGTGATAATAGGAGCAACATTATATTCGTCACCATCTCGGTGATTGTCAATTGAATGACACACATATACATCAACACTTGTATATTAAAGCTTGCACAACACACACACACACACACACACACACACACACACACACACACACACACACACACTAACACACATACACACCAAAGCATGTATACACATCAACACTTTTATATTTATATAACACACACACACACACACACACATACACACCAAAACATGTATACACATCAACACTTTTATATTTATATAACACACACACACACACACACACACACACACATACACACCAAAGCATGTATACACATCAACACTTTTATATTTATATAACACACACACACACACACACACACACACACACACACACATACACACCAAAACATGTATACACACCAACACTTTTATATTTATATAACACACACACACACACACACACCAACACTTTGATATTTATATAACACACTAACACAGCTAACACACTAGCACAACTAACACATCTAACACACTAGCACAACTAGCACACAGCTAACACGCTAGCACAACTAACACACTAACACTGCTAACACTTTTATATTAAAAACCAATACATCGAGCACAACTAACACACCTAGCACAACTAACGCTGGTAACACAGCAAATAAGTAGCAATAAATAACGATGATGATGATGTCGGTCGGTCGGTCGGTCAGTCGGTGAAGCCGTACGGGAAGGTGCGATAATCGGGAAGGACCCTGCGTTTGCTGGAAACTAACCTATTAATTTTTTCCCCTCCCACCGTAATTATCTTAAAATCTACAGTCTTTTTAAATTGCCGAAAGGGGACTTTGATTGTGGACCCAGGCGCCTCTAACAGGGATCGGAAAGCGTCCAAGGAAATAAGCTGCTGCGTGTCGTGTGTTTGTGTGATGCCGCGCATTTTTACTATAGTCTTGGTGTGCCCGTCTGGTGTGTGTACAGTAAAAGCGTAATTTTTGGGAGACAGACAGACTATATGAGAAATATAGCTGCCTGCCCCGAAACAAGTCAGTTCGTCAGTCATGTCGCCGAGAAAGTGTGATGTGTGTATGCGCGGCATTTCTGGTGATGTTTTGTAAATGACTGAATCTGTGTCGCAGTATATTAGCTGAAAAGGATTAAGGCGTTGCAGGAAAGAGTAAAGATAAAGTCGGGATTGGCAAGTGACAAAAGCAGCAAGGATTATGTTAGTTTTAAGCGGACCGGCCACAGTCTTGTCTTGTCGATGGGAATACGTCAGCCTCCATACATCGTGCATTATGCTGTCCCCCTCACTATCGTCAGCCACCGATATGAGGTCACACGCGGAGACCTCCATGTCGGGATCCTCCAGCAGATCGTAAACACGACGCATGGAAGTGACGTATTCAGTCTGCCCCAGGTTTGCGCGCTGAGCCAGCTTGCCCCACTGGCTGTTGAGGCACAATTTGGCCACAGCTCTCAGGCCCGGATTCCTCTCAATGGTCGGCAGGGTTATACCCTCACGCGCTTCGAGAGTCTGTCTGTAGTCGTGTCGGTCGTCGTCAGTCTGCACGTGAGTGGGATAACCCTCGGCGCTGACCTTGAGGGCGTAAAACTTGTTTACATATTCTGCAAACAATCCGCCTGCCTCGCCGTCGTTGAGCTGTGTGGTGTTGGCAAAGTGCCAGAACTCGTGGATGGAAGTGAGCCGATACCCCAACCCCAAAGCTTTTGCTACTTCCAGCGACACCCAGCTGGAAGTGAGACTACGCTCCTCGTCCGAATGGTGACACTGCGGCGACCTTGTGGTGAAATTGCCACCGATACCCTGCTCGGCACATGTTCTACACAGGGTGAACATGAGGCGGTCGTTGATGCGTGCGGGAAGGACGGGAACGTGAAGATTGTGCGGAGGGAGAATTGTGCAATAAATGATGCCGAAATATTTGTGAAAATCTGTGATGGGAGGACGGAAAATGTGAGAAGGATGACCGAGGGGAAATTTTCCGTTTTTAAGGATGTAAGGATACAAGGAGCACACATCAACGTACTCGATCCGCTCGTCACCAGCACATTCGGCATAGTGACGAAACACCTCTGTTCGCCCTCCGTAGAACGCGTCCCGAACATTCATCGGCGGCAAGACTTGCACTGCATCGGCGCGACAACGTTGGTCGTCATCGTCTCGAAGCAGTGCATCAAATTCACACTCCCAGATGGTGATGAGAGTTGTGTCGGGTCGGGCTCGCAGTATCGCCAGACGAGCCATGGTGCCATCATATAGATGGCGCGTTGATGGAGCCCCACTGTTCATGACATAGCGACAGTTTTTGCTGGCGCAGAGACACTTACCAGAATGCCGATGACCATGAAAGTAGCAACCGAGAAACTCGAAAAGCAGGTGTTGGTCTCCCACTTTGGCATAGCCGTCCACTTTGTACGACCCAATACGCACCTCACCAGAGTTCAATGCGTGCTGGATATTGATGTCGCGAGACGACGCCTCCAGTTCCAGCCACTGGATCGATTTCTTCGAGTAGTTGCCACATGGTCGGTAGTGCTCATGGCTCGGTATCAACGCGACGCTGTCTTTGCGCAAAAACTTTTGACGCCACACCTCATGACACGCAGATGGAAGCGTGATGCTCTGAAACGGGTCCACCTCAGTCACCTCGATGAATTGTTGGCGGAAACGCATACTACCGAGACGAAGTACATTGACATCGTCGCGGCAGTACGCTCCCATTTCCTGGCGCAGGTCATACTGCCGGCCCACCTGCGAGGCATGCCAAGTGAGAAACTCGGCGTGCTGTTCGGTGGACATGCGACCCGGGTCGAACATATCGGCTGAAGGAAAAGGACCTACATAATTTTGATTGTCCGTAGTGTTGAGGAGGTGAGGGAAGAAACCTTTACGGACAGGAATGTTGAACGTTTTGGAAAATTTCGCAAGAGGCATAGGAAGGAAACTGAAGGAATCAATGAAACGGAGTTTGGAGTTGGAGAAGCGCATGGAGAGGATTTTTCTGCCGTTCATGATCAGGTCTGGCACCACACCTTGGCTCAACGCGTAATTGGCAACAATGTTGTTGTCATAACCTTGGGCATAATGGGCAATGGCTTTCGCGTCCTTGAGCGTGAAAAGCCACTGACCAAAGTCTTGTCTTGTCGTTGGGCCAGAGAACACATGTTCGTGCTGCTCTGTCCCACAGTCAGTGCATGGCCGGTCAATGCAATCAAAGCAGGACTCACAACATACGTGTGCGACACAATGATTAGGAATGTGAAGGTTGGTGCTGGTGTCAATCATACATTCAAAGTCGTAAAAGATATAGATTTGTTTTTTGTTGACAGAAGATTGATGCGAAGGTTGGAGAAAGCAACGATGGACGTTTTCCGCACCTATGAGCTCGTGGTTCGTGACTCGTTCACGACAGTAAGGGCATATGTGAGTGCCACAGACATGACGATTTTTGCTATACGATTTGTAAAGCACATCGCCACATCTGGGACACCCACGCCGCACCTTACAGCGTGATTGTTTGTGAGCCTCGAAACAGGAGCTGGAAATGAAATCTAAACTACATTCGGGACAATGGGTTAACGCACCTTCCCGCTGGCATCGATGAGGCGCTCCGCAGTCCTTGCAACCTCCGGCACAGGTATGCTCTCCAGGCTGAGTGTAGCGCGTTTGACATTCCTCGCAGAAATATTTCGTGTCGAGGAATGCCGTGATCTTCGTGATGACGTCGAAATGGTGATGGTGATGATACAAATATAGATGATGATGTCCTGTGCCTGAAACACACACATGCGAATTAATGCAAATTTAATTATATGAATGCAAATAATTAACGCTAACGGAATATTTTTTCGAATTACTCACCGAAGGTTGCGCCGAGTCGCCCAAAATGATCCGTCGAGTAGACATGGACCCGGTACTCCGACCAACCAGCCACCAACTTTTGGAGCTCCCGCAAGCCCATGCTGGGCAGGGAAAAGTCTACCCCGGAATGTTCACACAATTCCCTGGCCTCAGACATGAAACTTGCGGGGTCCCTTGCCAGACGATGCATCCGCACACGGAAGGCGCTCGACGCGGCGTGGTTCTCCGCAATGTACCTGGCAGCAACCAGTGCCCGGGGCAAGCACTGTGTGCCAAGTACACGGAAGAAACAGTTCTTCCGGGAGAACCACGTGGCGAAATCGCCGGTGTTCTTGAGCCGCGCCGAGC
>OU696573.1:5594417-5604417 GCA_916048095.2 Sacculina carcini
AGGTCTATATATGAGATCGTATCTGTCACTGTTTGACGGTACCGGTCTCGATACGGAAAACCAGGGCCTGGATATCACACATGATGATTATGCGGCTGGTTATACTTTGTTTATTGTAGATCTGACTCCGGATCAGTGTGGTGGTGATCATTTGCATCCGCGTGAACAAGGTAATGTGAGGTGTGAGCTGGCATTCACTTACGCTCTACCCGAGACAATTAACGTTCTAATCTACGCCACGTTTGAAAACGAAATCACAATTGACAGTGCGGGACGTGTCAGCACAGATTTTCAACTATGAACGCGCTTGAATTGGAACGGTTGCTCGACACAGTCGCCACATTTCGGGGGGTTTGGGCGTGCGACCGGCTAAAACATTTCACATTTGCTCGCGGTGTGCGCACATCAATTATTGTGAATATACAACCGCGCTGGCAATCGGGTCTGCATTGGGTCGTGTTTGCCTGGGACGGTGAAAATCTCCAATATTTCGACTCGTCTGGCAACTCACCCGTCTGGCATCCCTCGTTTGTGAATTTTATAAACAAACATGTAAACTATAATCAGTGTGTCCTGAACACGCGCGTCATTCAGGCGCCGGACTCGGATGTGTGTGGACAGTACTGTGCCCTATTTGTTGCATTGTTTGACGCCGACTGGGATCTGCAAGATTTCGTTTCGTGCCTATCCACCGACCCTGCTATCAACAATCAGCTTTTAGCGCTGGTATGGTCATACTTGTAGACTGTGACGGTTTCCAGCACAAGGATTCGCCTTTTGTTGTCAAGGAATTGGCTGTGCATGACCTGTGCTCGGGATACTTGTGGCACACCATCTTACCGCCACCACAATTGAAACTCAACGCTGAGCGACGCAAGCATTTTCTATTTTTGACGGCGACCCTACACGGCTTGGAATATAATTACAATCCTTACAACACGCACAAGTATGAACAAAAGCTGCGCGACGCAAGTTACCTCATTCAAAGTCTGGCACCCGACCACATCTACACCAAAGGTATCGACAAGGCTCGTCGACTTTCCCACCTACTTGAACTAAATATTGAAAATCTCGAAGACATCCTACCCGACTATTTATCAATGAACGCACGCGACATACATGTACTACCCAACATCACACCGTGTCCATATACTCATGTCATTCCTACAAACTGTTGTATTTTACGTTGTCAACATTTCGCTAAATTGCTGTATGCAATGAATCTGTGTACACCGCGCATGCTACCATTTTAATAAATTGAACGATAACAAAGTGTGTTTTTGTTCGCGCGCAATAATCAAACTCTTGTAACACATCACGAAATGTATTGGTAAACCGTACATATAGAATAATTCAACAAATTTTGTTCCGTTTACTTTGTGGTTCACCTTGAACCTCTTTGTGCACAACCATCTTCATTTTGTCGGCTTTAAATTCACGATAAATCTTGGTTTCGGTCAAGTACTGTTTTCGCGACTCATAGTAGCTCATAACAATGGTCTTCATCCACTCCATAGTGTTGCAGGTCGCATCGGGCGGCCGGTAAATCTGAGTCTCGTCACTTCGCACCAACGCCACCGACAACACTTTAAATGATACAGCGGCTGCAACGGCTCCAAGAACAGCATCTCTCATCGGTCGACTCATAACTGTATCGATCACAATCTGTAGTGCACGCTCCTCGTTGGTGAACATTCTCACCGCGCCGCGATGAATTTTCCAAAAGGGATCAAAATATCGCTCCAGTTGCATAATATTAGTAAGCTGTTTTTGTAAGTGTTCGAAATCTGTCTGACTATGTTTTTCCAGTCGTCCGAAAATAATCCAAATCCTCTGCTCCAGTGGGTGTCCACAGATGAACGGCGTATCAGCAACAAACTTGACCGCATGATGTTCCAGTGGCAGGATCCGCTTGGTCGTATCAACGTTTGTATTCACCTGACTCATGTTGACAATTCCCCGATAAAAGCTACACAACCTCACCCGCAAGCGTCTCGTGCTCAACTGCGTATCACGGCTGAGACTAATTGCACTACTTATCGGAGCATGCGTCATAATTATCGCCAACATCACTCCGTGTCTGATAATTTCGCTCTTACAGTCAATGTTTATCTTTCTTTGTATAAACACCATGAGCTGTGTTTCTCCTGCTACACTGGTGCCTAATTATAACTATCGCTATGTTGGTGGTAGTTCGTCAGATAGCAAACACATCATCAGCGAATCGTACAAAGAGTACACATCGTTTGACGTGTGTCTTTCGGAAGCTCTACAAGAAGGTGTTTCTGTTCCTGATACATGGTCGGCTGAACTGGAAATTGTGTATGAGACACACGATATGATTTACATCATCAAAATTGATCGAAAAATCAACAAACATTTGTGTTCACGATGTGTTCGCTGAATCGTGTCCTCAATAAGATTTCCGCTTGTATATTTGCCATAGTTGTTTATCAAGTGAAAATACACAATAATCATTTCGTTGCAAGTCATTTTTGTATCAATTCCGACACAGTCGAATAGCGTTTTAATTACCGATTTAGTCAGTGTTTGACATAAGCCAGACACGTTATATAAACGTAGCTAGTGATTCACAGGCATTCGTTTCGGCTACATTTACATAAATTGCGTGTAAATTTGGTCTTTGTTACCGGCAAACGTTTTAATCCCATACCTGTGTATCAGGTAAATATATTCAAAATATTCATCCTTGGCTTGACGCCAATGAATTCATCTGGCATTTTAATCCGATTACCTTACCGTAGTATTTGACATATACCAGACACTTTATATAAACGTGGTGAGTGATTCATCGTCATATTGGAACATTGTCTTTGCGACCGATTTAGTCAAACCGTTTTTTATATATATTTCAAGTATGATTGAAAATTATTATATTCTCGTCTCTGCCAAACATCGACTTGGCGATCCCAATATAATGAGTATCGTGACATAAAATAGAAATAAAGGAAAAAAATAAAAGTTGGGCATAGAATAAAGAATAAATATAATAAGAAAAGAAGAATAAGAAATAAAAAAATATAAGTTGGGTATAGAATAAAGAATAAATATAATAAGAAAGGAAGAATAAGAAATAAAACTAAAAGTTGGGTTGGGTCGGGTTAGGAATAGAATAAAGAAAAAAAAAAGTTGGGTTAGGTATACACACAAAGAAGTTAGGTTAGGTATACACAAAGAAGTTAGGTTAGGCATAGAATAAATATAATAAGAAAGGAAGAATAAGAAATAAAAAAAGTTAGGTTGGGCATAGAATAAATATAATAAGAAAGGAAGAATAAGAAAGAAAAAAAGTTAGGTTAGGTTAAGGTTAGGTATACACAAAAAAGTTAGGTTAGGTTAAAAAAAAAAGTTAGGTTAGGTTAAAAAACAGTTAGGTTAGGTTGGAAAAAAGTTAGGTTAGGTTAAAAAAAAAGTTAGGTTAGGTTAAAAAAAAAACTAAAAAAGTTAGGTTAGGTTAAAAAACTAAAAAAAGTAAAAAAAGTTAGGTTAAGTGTGACGTCAGAGGGGGGTGACGTCAGAGGGGGGAGGGGCAAGGGGGATAATGTAAACAAATGTAACAAAGTGGTTAGGCCTTCTACTAGCACTGCATCCAACTCAGCGATGTTGATATGTGAGTCACAGTACTTGCGTAACCAACAACAATCTTCAACAATACTGCCGTCTACGGTCTGAAACATTGGTATCCGTCTCATGATTAACAATTTGCTTGACGCCTTAGTACGCAATCTTGCTCTTCTGGAGAGTGAATCACTCAGCCAATGAAACACTGATCTCGAATCAGGCATAAGTCAAATACTTTTCATCTTCCATGCAGCCGCCAAATTCATGCCTTTTAGCACTGCATCCAACTTAGCGATGTTGATATGTGAGTCAAGGTCCTTGCGTAACCAACAACAATCTTCAACAATACTGCCGTCTACCTCTAAAACCACCCCTACTGCCAGAGAACTAGCGTCGACCCAAACCACCGCTTCTTCGCCCAGCACACTCAATCTTCCTTTCGAATGATCGTTCTTTTTCCACCTCTGATAGACATCACCTAAAATTGAACGTAAACCTTCAATATTAATCTCATCATCCCAATTATTAGTTATTGCAGCGGATCAACGTTTCAAATATGAAGCTGCCAATGTTATATTCGCTCAAACAGTCAAATGTCCGGAAATCTGGCCGCACCATGAAAACACCACTCTTCTGCTCAATCTGAACGGCACAGGATTAAATTATTTAGCTTTTCTCCAAATGATATTTACATTATCACTTCTCACTTGCACTCCCAAGGCCTTCGTCCCTTCGCTCAAGTGCTCAGGCGACTTGCAGGTCAGTCCAAAATTGTTTCAAATATTCTATCACCGCCTGTGCTGAGACAACAGTTTCATCGACCATAATGTCATCTACATATGTGACTGTTCCTTTGAAGAAGTCGTCTCTCAGTCGCAATACGGCATCCAACACATACTTTATAACCAAGGGTGCAATTGAAAGCCCAAAGCCCAGCCCGGTTAAACAATACCTCGCTCCACGATATTCCATAGTTTGAAAGCTCCGCAATGATTCATCAACTTTGAGCTGGAGATACGCGACATTTAAATCAACTAAAGACACGTTGTCTCCTCGACGACGTCATTCTCTGAGTTTGTCTGCACACACATTAGCGTCGGCTGTATGTAGATTTAGGTGCTCGTTCAATTCGCTATATTCCAATACAGCTCGCACTTTCTCACTATCCCGCTGCAATACCGCCATCATTGGTATAATTCCTCTATCTGGACCCAAGCGCGACTCGCCGTAAGGCATGATCCAGCCCCTATCGATTCACCTCTCCACTTCTCGATTATACTTCTCTCTAGCGTCCGCTGGAACCTTGTACTTAACAATTTGATTCTACAACACTGTTAGTTCCGCGTCTGCCCATTTCCACGTGACAATCCAGACCTTTTGTTTTTCGTCAAAACGCACCCGAAAATCCTTTTCATCAATTAACAGGCGCGAGTAATTTGTTGGACCCTGAAAAGCACACGATAAATTGTCCGACCGATCATTAAACAATACATTCTGCACAGAACGCACAAAAAAAGCCCTCCAGTGCAAATATCGCAATCATTCCCAGTATATGAACAAATCCAATAGGCTGATACTCAACTACTAAAATATCCACTTGGGCTGAGAGACCACTGGGTAACTGTATTGTCACTCTTCCTTCACCAGCGCAAAGCACACGCTGACAACTCACAGTATTGAAGCTCGCTTTCCTCTTTCTCCATTTCCAACAGGCTGAGGTGTGCACAATAATGGTGGAACATCCTGTATCAATAAGCACACTTCGACGCACACCGTCAACCAGAAGCTGCATGCAGGGTAACGCCTCGTTTACAGGTGAAAAGAGATCGGCGCCTACGTCTCTTCTCTCATTCCGTTTCCCGAATCCAGAAATCTCGAACAATTCGCGGTAATGTGAGGTTCGCCACCACAGAGGAAGCATATAATTCCCTGTCTTCCTTTTCGACATGTTCCAGTTACATGACCAAACATGCCCCACTTAAAATATCTCAATTGACGATTGTCCCTACTAGTCCTTACATCTCGTTTCTCTGAGGCACACACACTGTTGCGAACCGTTGACTCTCGCTCATCAGCCAACACGATTCTCGCACGATCGAGTACATATTCGAGGGACATGTTTTCTAGCTTGGAGTTAGCTCGCAACACGTGTCTGACGTTTCCAGGTAGACCGGTAACAAAAGTGCATTTTAGCTGGCCAGCTATGCCAAATCTTCCAGCAGGTGTTTCGATGTCAGCCAAATAGACATCAAGGGACTCACCACATGTCAGCATACGATTAACCAATTTCTCGTATGATAAATAGGGATCAGAGACAAAGGCACGAGAAAGAGCTTCGGTTACCTTGTGCAGACTAGTCAGAGTCAGAGAGTCTGTCTAGCACAGCATAGGCATCTCAAGACAGCCTAATCTGAATAACTGTGGCGACGTCAGTAACTCTCCTGAGTTGGCATATATTCCTCACTTTGCTGATCCACTGAACAACATCATCTTTTCCGTCGAACTCAGGAATAAGTCGCAGGTCAAACTCATTCTTCGTGATATTGCCAAAATACCTTGTACGAACACCAAAAAAACTCAACGCTATATTATTACACCAAGGACCAGCACAGAACTAAACACTTCCGGTCCACCAGAAATCCCAAACACCAATGCCACACATATTCGCATTCACACTACACTTCCACACACACACATACACACACATACATACATACACAAAACAAGCAGTTTCTTAAACACCAAATACTCGTAACATCACATGAACACGCGCACGCACATACACCCTCTTCTACAGTTGTGAGCACACGCACATACACACAGCGCGCGCGCACATACACACAACAAGGCATCAATTATACAGTGCCGCTTCAACAAACGCCAACATTAATACATTAACAAGCATCTTGATACAATCCAGCAGGAGCCAAATGTCTCAATGAAATGAGTGGTTCACGCCCACTAGGCAAGCGTACTCTGGGATATAAAGGGTTTACTTCAATAATCTCGACGTTTTGTACCGCAGGGTCGTACTTACTACGCTGAAGACAACGCAGTAAGGCTCGCTTTGCGGTCAGCAGCCACGTCTTCAAGGGAAGTCCGTTAGCCTTTCTCCGTTCGTGCCGAAAAATTCGCTCATGAGGAGTGGCATTGGTTGCTATACACAGCAAAGAACGCAGTGAATGCAGCACCACAGGGAGTAATTGTTCCCAACAACTGATTTTCAGGCTGCACGAGCAACAAGCCATTTGCAATGAGTTACATATTACTCCGTCATAACGTTCCACCTGCCCGGTTCCTTGTGGATTATAAGCTGGTGTGAATGTTTGGACCACGTTGTTGGATAATAAGAATCCTGGGAAATGCTGAGAGGAAAAGCTAGTGCGTCGATCTGAATGCACACACTCAGGCATACCAAAACAGCAAAAAGTGTTGTTAGATACAGTAGAAAGCTTCAACACTTTGTCACATATGACGTCACACTCCCCCCTTGCCCCCCCCCCCCTATGACGTCACCCCCCTATGACGTCATACCTAACCTAACTTTTTTAGTTTTTTAACCTAACTTTTTTTAGTTTTTTTTTAACCTAACCTAACTTTTTTAGTTTTTTTAACCTAACCTAACCTAACCTAACCTAACTTTTTTTTAACCTAACCTAACTTTTTTTTAGTTTTTTTAACCCAACCCAACCTAACCCAACCTAACCCAACCCAACCTAACCCAACCCAACCCAACCTAACCCAACCCAACCTAACCTAACTTCTTTTTTTTAACCTAACCTAACATTTTCTGTATTATATACCTAACCTAACCCAACCCAACCTAACCCAACCTAACCCAACCCAACCTAACCCAACCCAACCTAACCCAACCCAACCTAACCCAACCCAACCTAACCCAACCAAACCTAACACGACCCAACCCAACTTTTATTTCTTTATTTCTTATTCTTCCTTTCTTATTATATTTATTCTTTATTCTATACCCAACCTAACTTTTTCCATTATTTCTATTTTATGTCACGATACTCATTATATCGGGATCGCCAAGTCGATGTTTGGCAGAGACGTGAATATAATAATTTTCAATCATACTTGAAATATATATATAAAAACGGTTTGACTAAATCGGTCGCAAAGACAATGTTCCAATATGACGATGAATCACTCGCCACGTTTATATAAAGTGTCTGGTTTATGTCAAATACCGCGGTAAGGATTAAAATGCCAGATGAATTCATTGGCGTCAAGCCGATGATGAATATATTTACCTGATACACAGGTATAGGATTAAAACATTTGCCGGTAACAAAGACCAAATTTACACACAATTTATGTTGTATTCAAACACGTTGAAGTTCTTGATAGTAAAATGTACCGACAATCAAATTTCCATCATCATCACACAGCTTATACATGGGAATTGATCGACGTTTGCATATGGAAGAAATTGTGAACACCTCGCTGCTAAATGTCTGTCGATATCCTTTTTCAAATATAGTTTTCGGAATAAACATTCGCACATGATCGCCTACGCGTAACTTTGGTGTTTGTTTTTTACGCGACAATGTGTTGACCAAGTGTTGATTTGATAAAGTTACAGCGCGAGGTGTCATACCGATTGATCTATGTACAGTGTTGTTATACAAATTCACCAATTGAGGTAGATTTTTGACAAAATGTTTTGTGTTGTTTTCGGTCATAAACTTGTGTATCAGCGAGAGCAGAGTGCGGAAAAATCGTTCAATTATCCACGCCTTCCGTATGATTGTAGATGTCGTATAATGATAGATGTTGTGCTCTTTCATTACACGTTGAAATTCTCGCCCTGTGAATTCACCACCATGGTCGCTCATTATTTGCATCGGTGTGCAATTGTTGGTGAGAATATGGTTCATTGCTTTGGCCACGGCCGGTCCCCGTTTACTATGTAATGCACACACATATGCCTGTCTGCTAAACACGTCAATTACACCCAACAAATAACGCACTTGTGTGTTATGCCCACGCAGACGTGAAACATCGCACAAATCAACTTGCCATGTATCATTTAGTCCGGTGGAGGTGTATGCATTGTGTACGAAGCGCTTACGTACTGGACGATGGAGTTGTTTGGTTCTTTGCGACCAAATCAGCTTACTATCCATTTGCGTGGGATATTTGCCGATTGTTGGCCAACTGTCGAAACTCGCTGCCCGTGAATATTCGGGGCAACTTCTCGCGGTAAATTCAACGACTCAATCAATTGTCGCAGCTGTGCCCACCCTGCTGGCTCAGGAACACTTTTACGACGTCGGACAATATAGTTTACCAAGTCGACAATATTGCTCCGAGGAATTTGTGCGTGATTGAGATAAATGATACCAGTGTTGTTGTCCCATCTCAGCACAGTACTCAATTGGGAAAGCACGAATTGTGCGTGTTTTTTATAGCTTGACGGTACAAACTGGAGCCATTTATCAGACTCTACAGACGGAGCAGGAGCAGCGGACTGTTCAGGACGCCAGGCGTTCATGTAATCGATCCGTTTCGCTTCGGCATTCCCTGTAGACTTGTTGAGAATTTGCTCCAGAGCGGATGTGGGTGTGGCCATGTTTCGACCTTGCATTTCATCATATGTGGCTTGCGATAGGAGAACCATTCGTTGGAAGGCGCTCATTACTTTGCAGACAGTATACAGCTTATAACCGATGTCACCACAGGTATAAGGGCGGAGAGAAATTTTCCGCTCTGCACCAGCACTCGTTGTTTTTTCTTCAGTGACGGACGTTTGTCACCCAATTTACGTAGTATTTTCTTGTATTTGGATAGGCGACGCTTTTGTTTCTTTTCCAAAGGGACACGGTCTTGCAAAAGGTTATGACAAATTTCACAAATATCCCGTATCAGAGCAGGGTCGTACGTGTTGAGAACGGCTTTTTGTTGACGATGTGTGAGACGCGGAAGTGCTTCGATTGTCGGCCAACAGCGTTGCAACGTCGACGACATGCTGACAAATGATTCACTTGTTCAACTATGTATGCTATTTATACCTCAAAGCGGGAAGATAAACTATTATGGGCTGTTCCAACACATTGCTACGCACACGTAGTCTGTTGTCAGTTTGTTGACGCAAATCCACAAGCAAATGACCGTACATTTTCTTCATTACGTCTCTATAAACATCCATAATGAACCTGATATTATCTGGCATGTACTGTTGAGCAAATGCACGCAGAGGTGTTTGATCTCGAAAATTACGGAAAAATACATAATAATTTGTATTCAGGCTGATTGTCCGGTAGTTTGGCGACTTGAGAAACGTGTTTTGGGTGACAAATAGTACACTCATGTTGTCGTGACGCGACGTTTTCGTAAACATATCACGTACAACTGGTCCTTCCACAGCATCCAGTAAGTCGTCGATAATGACCATGCA